>JZKD02S0256356.1:4747-15915 GCA_000966675.3 Picea glauca | reverse complement strand
TATATTATGATAATTTAAAAATTATTAATTAAAAAGGGAAAAGGGAAAAGTTAATTTCTACACCTGCCAAATTGAGTTCTAAATGAAAAGGGGAAAGAGGGAAATCTAAAATAATCAGGAAACCATGAAAAGAGGGAAACATAAAAAGAAAAGGGAAACACAAGGGAAAAAGCAGAAAGTCAAACTTAGTAAGGTATCTAGCATTTAGAAACTTTCTAAATTAACTCAACTAGTAAATTGGTAATGGGGAAAGTCATTAAAACTTGTAAGGGAATATGGGGACACCTAGGAGTGATTCTAGGATTGAATTTAGGTGGGTGAGGGAAATAGGGGTAATTAATTAATTAAAGAAATTAATTTATGGAGGAATGAAAGGGATGGGTGACACTTGTATGGGGAGGATTTTTAGGAATTAATTTATTAAACATTAATTTAAATGGGAATTTGGGAAGGTAAAGGACTTGGAAAATCTATATAAAGGAGGGAGGAGGAGGAAGAGAGATCTCTTCTGTTGGGTGTAACATTACGTTGCAGAAATCTATACTTGACTAACTTAGCTTGTGGGAGTTGGGATACCCATCTCGGTGAGGAGTAGTAGCTCGGCCTTGCGAGGCGAGCTGGGAGCTAGCTAATTCTCTGGTTAGTGTGTGTGGCCCCTTTGTGGCTCGGGGGGCTTAGGGGGAAGAAGAGTACCCCTAGCATTGGCTAGGAGGTACCGGTGAAGTCTCGTCGGTCAGCAAGCGGGAGTTTCACGGAGCGTGCGAGACGTGAACTCAGAGCGAGCGATCAAGCAATGATACACTTTCTTTATTTTTGCATGGTAGATTGTAGTAGGATTTATGCTTTGGATTTGCAGTTTTAATTGGTTAAGTAAATTGATTGTCTTATCATTCTAGTTGATGACTGAATTTTTCCATAACCTATAGCTCGATGATTGATTGACTCCCATGGCATTTGATTCCCTTCATGTCTTAACCTCCCTGTGGTGTATTGACTTGTGATTATTGTGGTTGTTTTTGCCTTTTGTCCCTAGCTCATCAATCCTCGCCTGAGCAGTCGGCCAGGAGCCTGATATACGGTCGTCTCTTCGGCGTTAATAGACCTATGGATATCATTGCAGTTCTTTTTTGTGTGTGGATGATGAGCGAAGGACGTTCTTGTCAGTTGTCTACCTCCGCTATTGTCCTTGGCTGATTGTTTGACTTGTGCCATCTAGCAAAGACCTATGCGTATGGATTATCTTATGTCCTTGTTGGTTTTTTTTTCTGCGCCTTGACATATAGAATCCCTGCGATCATTTCAATGACTTTTCCCATTGGATCCTTGTGTTTCTCTTACTGTTGTCTGCGTTGTATTGGTATTCTAGCAATGGAAAAACGAATCGATTTCATGTCTGCATTTTTGTATTGGTATCCTGGAAATGCAAAAATGTTTTTATTTGTTATTCAAGTCTGTGTTGTATTGGTATTCTAGCAATGGAAAAACGAATTGATTTCATGTCTTCATTTTTGTATTAGTATCCTGGAATGGAAAAAAAATTTATTTGTTATTCCTGTCTGCATTGTATTGGTCTTCTGGCAATGGAAAACAAAATCGATTTCATGTCTGGATTTTTGTATTGGTATCCTGGAATGGAAAAACGTTTTTATTTGTTATTTATGTCTGCGCTGTATTGGTATTCTGGAAATGGAAAAATGATTTGATTCCCTGTCTGCATTTTTATAATTGGTATTCTGGAAATGGAAAAATGTTTATGTGTTATTCATGTCTGCGTTGTATTGGTATCCTAGCAATGGAAAAACAAAATCATTTCCCTGTCTGCGTTGTTATAATTGGTATCCGGGTAAGGGAAGGGAATTTGGTCATTCCTGTATGCGTTTTCATTTGGCATCCGAGCAATGAAAAAGGGAAACCACGATTTTCCATTTAAAACGTGCCTGAGATTTCCATTGAAGTTCCCACATTTTTTTTCTTTTAAAAGTTGACAGTGATTGTTGTTGAAATGCCCACGTTTTTTATTTTAAAAGTTGACAAAGATTGTTGTTGAAATGCCCATATTTTTTCTTTTAAAAGTTGACAGATATTGTTGTTGAAATACCCACATTTTTTCCTTTAAATCGATTGACTGGTTTGTTGATAAAACGCCCACGAATTTGTTTTAAATCGATTGCCTGAGCTTGTTGTAAACGCCCACGATTTTGGCTATTAAATCGATTGCCTGAGCTTGCTGTAAATGCCCACGATTTTTGCCAATTAAATGTGACTGAGTTTGTTGTAAANTAAAGAAATTAATTTATGGAGGAATGAAGGGGATGGGTGACACTTGTATGGGGAGGATTTTTAGGAATTAATTTATTAAACATTAATTTAAATGGGATTTTGGGAAGGTAAAGGACTTGGAAAATCTATATAAAGGAGGGAGGAGGAGGAAGAGAGATCTCTTTTGTTGGGCGTAACGTTACATTGCAGAAATCTATACTTGACTGACTTAGCTTCTGGGAGTTGGGATACCCATCTCAATGAGGAGTGGTAGCTCGGCCTTGCGAGGCAAGATGGGAGCTAGTTGATTCTCTGGTTAGTGTGTGTGGCCCCTTTGTGGCTCAGGGGGCTAAGGGGGAAGAAGAGTACCCCTCGCATTGGCTGGGAGGTACCAGTGAAGTCTCGTCGGTCGGAAAGCGGGAGTTGCACGGAGCGTGAGAGACGTGACCTCAGAGCGGGCGATCAAGCAATGATACACTTTATTTATTTTTTCATGGTAGATTGTAGTAGGATTTATGCTTTGGATCTGCAGTTTTAATTGGTTAAGTAAATTGATTGTCTTAGCATTCTAGTTGATGAATGAATTTTTCCATAACCTATAGCTCGATGATTGATTGACTCCCATGGCCTTCGATTCCCGTCATGTCTTAACCGCCCTGTGGTGTATTGATTTGTGAATATTGTGGTTGTTTTTTCCTTTCGTCCCTAGCTCATCAGTCCTCGCCTAAGCAGTTGGCCAGGAGCCTGATATACGGTCGTCTCTTCGACGTTAATAGACCTATGGATCTCAATGCAGTTCTTTTTTGTGTGTGGATGATGAGCGAAGGACGTTCTTGTCAGTCGTCTACCTTCGTTATTGTCCTTGGCTGATTGTTTGACTTGTGCCATCTAGCAAAGACCTTTGCGTATGGATTATCTTATGTCCTTGTTGGTTTTTTTCTGTGCCTTGACATATAGAATCCCTGCGATCATTTCAATGACTTTTCCCATTGGATCCTTGCGTTTCTCTTACTGTTTTCTGTGTTGTATTGGTATTCTAGAAATGGAAAAACGAATCGATTTCATGTCTGCATTTTTGTATTGGTATCCTGGAAATGCAAAAATGTTTTTATTTGTTATTCAAGTCTGTGTTGTATTGGTATTCTAGCAATGGAAAAACGAATTGATTTCATGTCTTCATTTTTGTATTAGTATCCTGGAATGGAAAAAAAATTTATTTGTTATTCCTGTCTGCATTGTATTGGTCTTCTGGCAATGGAAAACAAAATCGATTTCATGTCTGGATTTTTGTATTGGTATCCTGGAATGGAAAAACGTTTTTATTTGTTATTTATGTCTGCGCTGTATTGGTATTCTGGAAATGGAAAAATGATTTGATTCCCTGTCTGCATTTTTATAATTGGTATTCTGGAAATGGAAAAATGTTTATGTGTTATTCATGTCTGCGTTGTATTGGTATCCTAGCAATGGAAAAACAAAATCATTTCCCTGTCTGCGTTGTTATAATTGGTATCCGGGTAAGGGAAGGGAATTTGGTCATTCCTGTATGCGTTTTCATTTGGCATCCGAGCAATGAAAAAGGGAAACCACGATTTTCCATTTAAAACGTGCCTGAGATTTCCATTGAAGTTCCCACATTTTTTTTCTTTTAAAAGTTGACAGTGATTGTTGTTGAAATGCCCACGTTTTTTATTTTAAAAGTTGACAAAGATTGTTGTTGAAATGCCCATATTTTTTCTTTTAAAAGTTGACAGATATTGTTGTTGAAATACCCACATTTTTTCCTTTAAATCGATTGACTGGTTTGTTGATAAAACGCCCACGAATTTGTTTTAAATCGATTGCCTGAGCTTGTTGTAAACGCCCACGATTTTGGCTATTAAATCGATTGCCTGAGCTTGCTGTAAATGCCCACGATTTTTGCCAATTAAATGTGACTGAGTTTGTTGTAAATGCCCATGATTTTTGCCAATTAAATGTGACTGAGTTTGCTTTAAATAACCACAGATATGCCCAAAAAGATTGACTGATTTCGTTGTTGAAGGGACACGATTTTGCTATTTAGAATGTTGACTGCATTGAGTGTCAAATGACCACGAGTTGATCCTTCTGCAATTGTTTCTCTTCTTATTCTCCTTCAATTTGAGTGTACCCAACATTATCACTGCCAAACATTAATTTCTATAGCCATGTTATTGGTCATATTAATTGCTATGTAACTGGCATGTTATTTGCCAGGCTAATTGCTACAGCAATGTCAAAGGATAGCAATTTCCTTCTTAATATTAATTGCCACAACGATGTCAATTGCTACAACGATGTTAACAGTCAATAGTTCCCTTCTTAATGTTACAGAAAACTAGTTATTTTTGGTACGATTATATTCGATAGACAACACATGTAATTTAAATGATTACAAGTGTTATATTGTAGCATTTTACATTGATGTGGCTAATGTAGTTATATATTGTCATTTGATAGTTAGATTGTAATTTCAGGGATTAACTTAGAATTACCCTTTTAGATGGTGATTAATGGTTAAATGAGTTTAGGAGTATTGACCAAATTATAGATTAATCTTGCTAAATTAATTTGTATTTAATGATTAAATCATAATACAACATTGCCGAACTGATTCATAATTGAGGTTATTTTGATTGAAATTAATGCTTGATTGTAATGTAGAACTGTCGATTGATTCTAAGGTGATGCTATTTAGATTGAAAGTAACGGCTATGGTGTAAATAAGAATGGTTGATTGGATTTTATTAATTGTTAATCAATTGGTAAGTTAAAGACTAAATTATAATTTAGACTTGCTAAATTTTGATGGATATTCGATGTCAAAAACAATTTTTAACAGTTGACTAGTTTAGACTTGATGAATGGGTTAGGTGATTGATGAAACTGTGACTCCTCTGGTAGTCATCCTCTTGTGTATCGTTGACCTTTTGTGTGGGGTGTGGGTATAGTCTCCCTGTCAGTATTCAACTTCTAGCGCTTTAGAGTTTTCTCGAGTCCTTGATCTAGATAGGATGTGTTGCGCCAAGGTTATTGACACGTCTATCACCAGGGGATGGCATGATTCCTGATGAGGGGATCGTGGCGTGCCCAACTTGGATAGCAGTGAATGATAACTTGGTCGGAGTCGGTGCCTTCCATGTGAGTGTTTTTTAGCATTGTAAGTTTGTTTTTGCACACAGTTTGAACGCCTTCATGTGTTTGGTTCACGCGCCTTGTGGTTCTAGTTTTTATTCATCAAGGTCATTGTGTCGAGAGGGGGATGTTGTCCCTTGGCTTGTAGGCAGGGTCCTATTGTGTTAGGCAGGTAGTCATTTCTCCTTGTCTTAACGCATGTTTCTCCCTGTTTCTCCTGTGCTAGTGTGTTGAGTCATAGTTGCATGTTTCTTGGACTGCATGCTTACGTAAATTGTTGTCTTCATCGCCTTATTGACCTAAACGGACACACACAAAAAAAAAAAATGTGCACTTATGCTTCGCTTGTAGTCGTAACGAAGGGGCTGTTACATATGGTATCGTAGTGGGTTCAACCCTACAAATGTGGATCGCCTTGCTTTCCTCTGTAGTAAACCTTTGAGTATCAACCTAGCTCTACTTAAAAATTTAATGATTTCATCCAATGATCTCGTTTAGAGGACCCTCAGAGGTTCACAATGTGGTGTTGTGGAAGGAAGTGCGACGCCTGTAGAGGTTTCCGCACCCTCGGAATCGAGCCCCCAAGGGGAGGGACAAGTTCTTGCTCTAGATTCGCTTTTTGTAAGGGATGATGATGGTCTGACAAGGCTCTTCCAGGTAATGTGAAAGGGCCTTGATTCACCATCGGTACTGAGAGGAGGCCAGGGCACCTGTACCTATGAGGGTCCACAACGCGCCCTAGCTAGTATCATTAGAATCCACTGAGAACTTAAGAGAGTTGATTTCTCGAGTCCACAAGTGTGGTGAATGATTGTGTCATCGAGGCACGACTGTAGGGCAAGGTGTTGTGCTTCACGCTTCATGATTACAACCTCCAACCTGAAGGTCCACAGGGTGGTCTTTCAACTGAACGGGAGTGCCCTTCTATGGTGAAAGACACTCCTGTTGCATTTGAACATGGCCATCGATGAAGTGTGATGGGAACTATCGAGGAACAGTTCCAGGAGAGGTATCTTCTGAGGAATTCATTGAGCGTTAGATCCATGATTTCAATGCCTTGCGATAAGGCAACCGCATGGGGCCTAAGTACGAGGCCATTTTTGGAGTTGCTTCAGTAGGCTCCGCACCCAAATTACCGAGATACTTACGGTCAACAATTTTGTGTTGGCCTTAGTGTTAGAATTTAGCTTCTACTTCGGTTACCAAGATTACTGGACCGAATGAAGTATGTTGGAATGTGGGGAGCCACATTTCCAGCATGACGACCCAGTGAAGAAGACTAGAGCATCTTGATCAGTCATACCCACTACCATGGAAGATTTGGGAAAGGCCCATCAGATTCATGCAGCGGTGAATAACTGCCAAGCAGAGTGCTAGTCGACTACGTTCAAGACGTCAAGTACCATCGATGACTAGACCTTTAGTATTTGATAGATCCTAGTGATACCAAGAGTTTCATTTCTGTTGCAGCACTAAAAAGGATTAATTTAAAGGCAGTCGAACAAGATGAGTTTAGCTTTGTAGAGATGGATTCAGGGGCCAACAACGGGTTGGAGGAAAGGTTACAAATTGTACCTTAACCTGGGAAAGTTTGTCACCATGGCCAACCTATACGTCACGATCTTCGGATCTTATGACGTCATGATCGGTATGGACTGGTTGGAATCGCATGAGGCGATACTCAACTGTAAGACAAAACGGTTGAGCTTGGTCGATGATGAAGGACAGGGACTTGTGATTGTAGGTCGGAACTAGGGAGTTTCCCTGAGGTTCATCTCTTCCTTGCAGCTATGGAAGAGCATGCACAACGGGTGAAAGATTTATGCGATCCTTGTGTTAAATGAGAAGGGAGTGGAAGGAGGTTTTGAACATCTTCCGATGGTGAGAGAGTTTGCAGACGTCTTTTCGGAGGATTTACCTAGGATGTTGCCAGAGAGAAAATTGGAGTTTACTATAGACCTAAAACCGGGGACTGAACTGATAGTGAGAATGCCTTATTGGATGTTGACCCCGGATTTACAGGACTTGAGAATGCAACTGAAGGAATTGTTGGACCTGGGACTGATACGTCCAAGTGTGTCATCGTGGGTTGCACCTATTATTTTCATATGAAAGAAGGATGGGTCGTGGAGGCTCTGCATTGACTATCGTCAATTGAAAAAGGAAATGATCAAGAATCAGTATCTGTTGCCGAGGATTGATGATCTGTTCGATCATATGAAGGGTGCGACAGTGTTTTCAAAGATCAATTTGCGATCAGGGTATCACTAGTTACGGATCAAGGAGGAGGATGTCCCTAAGACCACCTTTAATACGAGTTTTGGACATTACAAGTTTATTGTTTTACTGTTTGGACTGAAAAACGCCCCATGGGTATTTATGAGTTGGATAAAATGGGTGTTCCACGAGTACTTGGATAAGTTCGTCCAAGTATTCATGGACGATATTTGATTTACTCTCGGATGATGGAGGAGCATGATGGTCACTTGCACGTGGTACTACAGTGTCTTCGAGAGCACAAATTGTATAGTAAGTTGTCCAAATGATCGTTTTATCAATCGAAGATCCACTACTTAGGGCATGTCATCTTCGACAGAGTTATCATCATGGATCCAGCAAAGGTCGAGGCTATTATGGAATGGGTTGTGCCGACGAATGTCCTGTGCCGACGAATGTCTTAGAAGTGCACAACTTCATGTGTTTAGAAGGACACTATCAACGGTTCGTCGAGGGATTCTCGAAGATAGCAAACCTGATTACTAAGTTACATAAGAAGAGAAAGAAGTTTTTTTGTACCAAGAAATACGCGGAGGCATTTTGGAGGCTCAAGGAGCTGTTGACAACACCGATACTAAATGTCCTTGACATGGATGCAGACTTCTTAGTATGCACTGATGCATCCAAGGAAGGATTAGGTGAAGTCTTGATGCAAGACAGTCAAGTGATCGCTTACATCTCCAGGAAACTGAGAAGGCATGAGGAGAACTATGCGACGCATGATTTGGAGTTGTTAGCCATCGTTTATGCCTTGAAGGTTTGGATACACTACCTTGTTGGACGAAAATTTGAAATAAAGATGGACACTGTGGACTACAACACCTCTTTATGCAAGCGACCTGAATGCGCAACAACAGTGTTGGTCGGAATTGCTTAGCGAGTATGACTTCAAGATCACTTACATAAAAGGAATAGTGAACCGAGTGGCGGATGCATTGAGTCAGAGACCACACATCTTTTTGGTGATGCCTCTTCAAACAAATCTACATGAAAAGATTCTAACTTTACAACATGATGATGAATGGTACAAAGATGTTGAGGGTTATATCGGACAAAACACAATGATGGTACCAAAATTTGAAGTATTTACGTTTGACGATGATAGATTATTGAGGTTTAAAAATTGGATTTACATACCTTCGAACGACGATTTGAGGATGTTGATCCTAAGCGAGGATAATAGAGTCGTATACATGGCTCACCCTGGAGTCACGAAGATGAGGGTGGACCTTAAACCCTTATTCTTTTGAAAGGGAATGAAGGAAGACATATTCAAATATGTGGCCAGATGTCTATAATGTTAGCAGGTAAAGGCTGAACATAGACACCTAGCAGGATTACTACAACCACACGCTATTCTGAAATCGAAAAGGGAGGTTATTTCGATGGATTTTATTGTTGAATTTCCACTAACGGCAAGGAGACATGACTCGATTTTTGTAGTAGTAGACACTCTGACAAAGAGTGCTCACTTTATTCATTTGTGTATGACATATCAGGCACCTAACATAGCTAGATTTTTCATCAGTGAGATTGTGAGGCTGCATGGCGTGCCTAAGAGGATTATATCTGATCGAGGATTAGTGTTTACTGGATGATTTTGGATGAGTTTCCAAGAGGCCTTTGGAACCTAACTTAACTTCAGTACTTTGTATCACCCAAAGACTGACGAGCAGACCAAATGAACGAACTAGACCTTGGAGGACATGTTGCGCATGTACGTGATGGACCAACAAAATCATTGGGAATAATTCTTGCCACTAGTGGAGTTCTCTTATAACAACATTTACCAAAGCACCATTAAGATGGCGCCTTTCGAGTTTCTTTACAGACGACCATGTCGGATGCCTTTGAGTTGGGATCGGATTGAGGATAGGGTCTTGGTGGGACCAGAAGTGATCCAACAGATGGAAGAGAAAATGCAAACAATAAGACAAAGGATTAAAGATGCACAAGATCGGCAGAAGAGTTATGTCGATGCGCATCGTGTCGACCATAGTTACGAGGTGGGCGATCGAGTCTTCTTGCAGGTTAAACTGCATGAGAGTTCGATCAAGTTTGGAAAGGGAGATAAAATATCTCCTAGGTTTGTGGGACCTTTCGAGATCATGGAAAGAAAGGGGCCTATGGCCTATCGACTAGCCTTGCCTGATTCCTTGAGGCATATGCACGATGTTTTTCACGTATCTATTTTGAGACATTATATTAGTGATCCTACACATGTTATTGACATGAGTTCCTTCTTGGTATCGGATGAGGGGGCACTCACGGCTGATCCAACCCGCATCTTGGATCATCGCATTCGACAGCTACGACGTCGAACAATAGATCAGGTCAAGGTCCAATGGGACAATTATACTCCGCAATCGGCGACCTGGGAGGACGCATATGATATGCGCCATCAGTTTCCATTTTTGTTTGATAGATAGACTTATGATACTGTGATACACATTATTTTTGGCACTTATATTGTCAAACTTTGAGACGAAGTTTAGACCAAGAGAGGGTGTATGTAACATCCCTCTCTTGCACACTAAGAGAACTTATTCTTTGAGGCCACTTGCTCGCAAGTGATCCAGATTATTATGTTATTAAAACATTGATTTTGATTATGAGGTGTTATGGGTTGATGTCATTTTGTTTTGCTTCATTGACATAGACAGGTGCTATTGACTCGGTTTTTCTGAGTGTGCATGATTTTGGACCTCGAGCATGCAGAGGCATCAATGGAACCCCTTGGAATCCGGATCGAGTCGGGGAGTGAACCATTGGGGTTTGATTGCTTTATATGTGATATTAGTGCATCTGATTAGACGATATGATTATGAATATATTTTTGACATGATTATTTGATGATGCTGGCTAACGATAGCTTGTCGACTAGACTCACATGTGGAGTAGAGGGGTCACGCATGAATACCAGAGATGTTAAGGGAGAGGTGTGGACAACAGCCCTGCCAGAGCCTACTAGAACTCTCGTCATGGATCGAACTGTAGGTTAACGTTTACCTAGTTCGAGAGGACCCACGATGTCGTGAGGGACGACTACAATAGTCGCTCACGATGATTCTAAGGGGAGCAAAATAAGGCGACGGACTTATTCCTTAGAGGCCCTTAGTCTCCCACAAGTTCACCTGGCGGAGTATTGACTCCAGAGGTTTTTGATGTCTACCAAGTCAGTCAAGAGGTGAGTGGCACCCTTGTAGCACCTGGTACGTCCTGAAGGGCACGCCACACAAGAAAAATGGAAAGAGGTGAGTGGCACCTTTGGATCACGTAGTCCATCCTGAAGGACATGTCGTGCAAGGGAAACAGATGAGGTGAGTGGCACCCTTGGAGCACCTAGTGTGTCCTGAAGGGCACATCGTGTTGTTAATAATAAATGAATGAACCTTTATGGCCTTAGGACGAATAACGTTATAAGAAATTTTTAAAACAATTTCTCTAATAAAATGTCGCCCAACACGAAAATTAAG
>JZKD02S0256345.1:0-20930 GCA_000966675.3 Picea glauca | reverse complement strand
ATATTCCACGATAATAGGTATTGAAGAATCAGTACATGACATTTTGATGAATCTAAAAGAAATTGTACTTAGAAGTGATTCGTACGGAATCTGAGGAGCTTCTATCTGTATCGTTTGACCCAAAAATGTAACTGCTCAAGATATCATATTACCACCTTCTGTGAAAATAATTGATACTACACAACATATAGCTAGACTTACTAAATCAATTACTTCTGATATAAGATTACAAATTGAAAAAAATCGCAGATATATTATACATAGTCCAAATAATTATCAAGACAAAAAATTTCCTATAGATGTTGTTTTTATGCTTGTTCGCGATGCGAATTATAGTATTCATTCCTATGGGAGTGGAAATGAAATATGAGAAGTCATTTTCTTGGAAATATGGACGAATGGGGGGTTAACTCCTAGGGAGGCACTTTCTGAAGCTTGTCAAATTTTGATCGAGTTATTTATTCCCTTTTTGAATGGAGAGGAACAAAACATCAATGGAATGAACAATAGAAAAGGGTCTAATATGCCTCCCTTCCCCCTTTCGCACGTATTGACTGATAAAAGAAAAAAAAATTAATTTCAACATGTTTTCATTGACCAATTAGAGTTACCCCCTAGAGCCTATATGTAACATTCCCCAGGACAACCACAGGTCGGAGTGCGCCACTCTAGAGAAACCACTCATGCTCTAACACCAGTCAATAACATTCCCAATAATCAACTGAGCTATGCCACCTATATTTACTCTTTAAACTGCATGCAACTAAAACATATACATACAGCATTCTTGTGGAAGCTTTAAAGATAAACAACAATTTTCTTTCTATAACATATGAATTTTATACTGAAATAACAGTAACTACATATATGCATCATTTACAGGAAATTACCCGTAAGCACACAAGTAGTCATAATCACATATATGATAAAAGTGTAACATAGGCATGTAAATAACAAAGCATCATATCATTTTATCATACAATTGGTACTTATCTTAGAAATATTGTCACCAACTACTTGCAGACCGTCCACGAACCTCCCAGCCATAAACTACATTGTTCATCACTCTCAACAGTGAGTCACCCCCGATCTAGGACTGAAATCCACCCAAGGTAAAGGATTCCTCCCCAAGCTAAGGCTCATGGAAAATAGGAAAGACTCTATCTCAAGTGCTCACTCAAATACAACTAACAGCCTACAACCTCTCATTCCCCACATGCCTGTCCCACCCAAGCAAGTGTGCCCCTTCTTTGCTCAACAATCCCTCGGTTGCCCCACTTCCCTTCCAAGGATTTAGCAACAGGCCAGACCGGAAGTCTCAGAGCGTTGTAGATATAGTTTATCACCTTCATAAATCAATCCCCAACAATTCTCTCGCTTAGAGAACTTCTCATGGGCCTAACAAAATGCTTCTTCAATCCTACTCCAAGATAACCAGGTACACCAACCAAAAGGTTATGGGAACAGGTTCCAGAATGGTGAAAAGGATGTCTCCAGGATAACAGAATGCGTGAGTGAAAATGGTCATGGAATCATTGACTAGATAACTGAGTGTGTACAGGAATCACTGTGTACTCTTCGTGAAAAGTGATGGTCTGTATGATGGTCGGGCTCCCCCCCACAATATGAATGCATGTTCCCAACTTGACACTTGTCATATCGGAAGTTTCTTTGGTCCACTTGTCTCCAACTTTACAACTTAGGATAAAATAATTATCTATACTTTACGTTTTAGGAATATTAATATAATATTCCCTTGACTTTTGGCCCTCCTTTTCCCTAATTGGTGAAGTTAATTCCCCCATCTCTTTTATCGTGGTCGGTCTATGCACAATGATGTATTTTATATTAATCATGAGTCATGTACAAAGTAGGTGCATTGGCCCTTGACATCTAGGCATTCCAACCTAGCACCAAAACATAAGCATCCCAACTTATGATAACTAGCTCACCAGCCTATAACACATATCATATACATGAGGCTCATTGTCCTCCGTACTACGTGCACCTTAGTTACTGCGCACGGTATCTTGCGATGTGCATATTACATCATTTTACTACGCAATTCATGCGCACACTATGCCACATGTTGTGCATTACCAAATGACGTCAAAACAGCTCACCAGCTTAAGTATATTNTATTCCACGATAATAGGTATTGAAGAATCAGTACATGACATTTTGATGAATCTAAAAGAAATTGTACTTAGAAGTGATTCGTACGGAATCTGAGGAGCTTCTATCTGTATCGTTGCACCCAAAAATGTAACTGCTCAAGATATCATATTACCACCTTCTGTGAAAATAATTGATACTACACAACATATAGCTAGACTTACTAAATCAATTACTTCTGATATAAGATTACAAATTGAAAAAAATCGCAGATATATTATACATAGTCCAAATAATTATCAAGACAAAAAATTTCCTATAGATGTTGTTTTTATGCTTGTTCGCGATGCGAATTATAGTATTCATTCCTATGGGAGTGGAAATGAAATATGAGAAGTCATTTTCCTGGAAATATGGACGAATGGGGGGTTAACTCCTAGGGAGGCACTTTCTGAAGCTTGTCGAATTTTGATCGAGTTATTTATTCCCTTCTTGAATGGAGAGGAACAAAACATCAATGGAATGAACAATAGAAAAGGGTCTAATATGCCTCCCTTCCCCCTTTCGCACGTATTGACCGATAAAAGAAAAAAAAATGAATTTCAACATGTTTTCATTGACCAATTAGAGTTACCCCCTAGAGCCTATATGTAACATTCCCCAGGCCAACCACAGGTCGGAGTGCGCCACTCTAGAGAAACCACTCATGCTCTGACACTAGTCAATAACATTCCCAGTAATCAACTGAGCTATGCCACCTATATTTACTCTTTAAACTGCATGCAACTAAAACATATACATACAGCATTCTTGTGAAAGCTTTAAAGATAAACAACAATTTTCTTTCTATAACATATGAATTTTATACTGAAATAATAGTAACTACATATATGCATCATTTACAGGAAATTACCCGTAAGCACACAAGTAGTCATAATCACATATATGATAAAAGTGTAACATAGGCATGTAAATAACAAAGCATCATATCATTTTATCATACAATTGGTACTTATCTTAGAAATATTGTCACCAACTACTTGCAGACCGTCCACGAACCTCCCAGCCATAAACTACATTGTTCATCACTCTCAACAGTGAGTCACCCCCGATCTAGGACTGAAATCCACCCAAGGTAAAGGATTCCTCCCCAAGCTAAGGCTCATGGAAAATAGGAAAGACTCTATCTCAAGTGCTCACTCAAATACAACTAACAGCCTACAACCTCTCATTCCCCACATGCCTGTCCCACCCAAGCAAGTGTGCCCCTTCTTTGCTCAACAATCCCTCGGTTGCCCCACTTCCCTTCCAAGGATTTAGCAACAGGCCAGACCGGAAGTCTCAGAGCGTTGTAGATATAGTTTATCACCTTCATAAATCAATCCCCAACAATTCTCTCGCTTAGAGAACTTCTCATGGGCCTAACAAAATGCTTCTTCAATCCTACTCCAAGATAACCAGGTACACCAACCAAAAGGTTATGGGAACAGGTTCCAGAATGGTGAAAAGGATGTCTCCAGGATAACAGAATGCGTGAGTGAAAATGGTCATGGAATCATTGACTAGATAACTGAGTGTGTACAGGAATCACTGTGTACTCTTCGTGAAAAGTGATGGTCTGTATGATGGTCGGGCTCCCCCCCACAATATGAATGCATGTTCCCAACTTGACACTTGTCATATCGGAAGTTTCTTTGGTCCACTTGTCTCCAACTTTACAACTTAGGATAAAATAATTATCTATACTTTACGTTTTAGGAATATTAATATAATATTCCCTTGACTTTTGGCCCTCCTTTTCCCTAATTGGTGAAGTTAATTCCCCCATCTCTTTTATCGTGGTCGGTCTATGCACAATGATGTATTTTATATTAATCATGAGTCATGTACAAAGTAGGTGCATTGGCCCTTGACATCTAGGCATTCCAACCTAGCACCAAAACATAAGCATCCCAACTTATGATAACTAGCTCACCAGCCTATAACACATATCATATACATGAGGCTCATTGTCCTCCGTACTACGTGCACCTTAGTTACTGCGCACGGTATCTTGCGATGTGCATATTACATCATTTTACTACGCAATTCATGCGCACACTATGCCACATGTTGTGCATTACCAAATGACGTCAAAACAGCTCACCAGCTTAAGTATATTGATATTACATTTACAATTGGGTTCGATCGAGGGATATTACAATCCCCTCCCCTTATTTATGCATTGCCCTCAGTGCATCATACACCCATATATATCATATTTTTCAAAAATCTTCAAAAAGATGCGGGTATTCTATCCACATTGCATCTTCATGCTCCCAAGTAGCATCCTCAGGACCGTACCAGTTCCATTGAACCTTTACAAGCCCTACGGATCAATTCCAGAGCTACTTGACTTTTTGGTCCAAAATGTGCACCGGATGCACTTGAAAAGCGCCTTCTTGCTCCACCTAAATCACATTCCAATCAATAACATGATTAGCATCGAGTATATATTTATTTAGCAATGATATATGGAAGACATTATGAACAGACATAGATGCAGGTAATGCAATCATATAAGCAACTGGACCAATCCTCTCCGGGATTTCAAAAGGCCCACAAAATCTAGCTGCCAACTTGGCACAAATTCCCAACCTCAGGGAACTCCTATTAGATTTCACTTTCAAGAAAACATGATCACCCACTTTGAATTCTCTGTGGGTTATGTTCTTATTGGCATAACTTTTCTGTCTGTCTTGGGCAGATTTTAAATTCTGCTTAATTTTTTTCATCTGGTCCTCCATATCCTTGAGCAACTCTGGCCCAACTACTGTCCTATCAGCTAGATTATCCCAAATCACTGGAGTATTTCACTTTATGTCTTAAAATGCTCCAAATGGGCTCATCTTCAATGATGCCTAATACCCATTGTTGTACGCAAATTCTACCAAGTGTAGGTAGTCTTTCCATTTTGATGGTTTATCCATCACATACATTCTCAACATATCTTCTATCGCTCTATTCACCCTCTTTGTCTGTCCATCAGACTCGGGATGGTAAGTTGTACTAAGGTTCAAATTCATTCTGAATCCTTTAAACAATACTTTCCAGAAATTCGAGGTGAATTTTGGGTCTCTGTCGGACACAATTGTTTTAGGAATCTAGTGCAATCGTTCCACTTCCTTCATGAAAATATCATCAACTTCAGCTGCCTTGTGCGTAGTTTTCAGTGGAATAAAATGGGTAGATTTTGTAAGCTTGTCCACTGTCACCATGATCGAATCATGCAGATTTCATGTTCTAGGCAAACCAGTAATAAAATACATTGTCACCACTTCCCACTTCCATTCAGGAATGGTTAAAGGTTGCAGCAACCCTGTTGGATGTCTATTCTCAGCGTTCACTTTTTGGCATTCCATACATCTATAAATGTACTCGGCGATCTCTTTCTTCATACCTGGCCAAAAGTAATGGCTCTTGATTGCTGCCATGGTTTTCTGATATCCAGGGTGCCCTACATAAGGAACATTATGCATTTCATGCAAAATCATACGTTTCAAGTCCTGGACTTTTGGAACAAAAATCTTGTTCTTGCACAACAGTATTCCATCTATCCCCAACTTATATTCATCCACCTTCTGAAGTATCTTACCCTGTTGTAGCATTGCTACCAATTCTTTGTACTGCAGATCTACATTAGCAGCCTCCAAAAATTTTCTTTTAACATCAGTTTGGTACATGCTAATGGTTGTAGCACGTAGTTCATGCACCCTCCTATTGAGTGCATCAGCCACTTTATTTTCTTTCTCCTTGATATGCTTTATATCAGAGTCATATTCTCTTAGAAATTCTAACCATCTACTTTGCCTAGCATTTAGATTTGGCTGATCAAATAAATATTTCAAACCATTGTGGTATGTTCTTAGCTCAAACATTTTCCCCATGAGGTAGTGTCTCCATTTCCTCAGGGCATGCACTATGGCTGCCAACTCCAAATCATGAGTGGCATAGTTTCTTTCATGATCCTTCAACTTCCTTGATTTGTAACATATGACAAACCCATTTTGACTAAGGACTCAACCAAGTCCCTCATTACATGCATCAGTGCATACTATGAAGTCTTCTTCCAGGTATGCGATCCTTAATATTGGAGCACTTGTCAATAATTGTTTCAAGTGTTGGAAACTTCTCTCACAATCCAGTGTCCATTGAAACTTCATTCCCTTTCTTTGCAAGGAAGTGATTGGATGTGTAATCTTTGAGAATCCTTCAATAAATATTCTATAGTAACCTGCAAGACCCATGAATGATCTCACCTCTGTCACATTCTTCAGTGATGACCATTCTCTAATGGCCTCTATCTTCTCANCGGTATCTTGCGATGTGCATATTACATCATTTTACTACGCAATTCATGCGCACACTATGCCACATGTTGTGCATTACCAAATGACGTCAAAACAGCTCACCAGCTTAAGTATATTTATATTACATTTACAATTGGGTTCGATCGAGGTATATTACAATCCCCTCCCCTTATTTATGCATTGCCCTCAGTGCATCGTACACCCATATATATCATATTTTTCAAAAATCTTCAAAAAGATGCGGGTATTCTATCCACATTGCATCTTCATGCTCCCAAGTAGCATCCTCAGGACCGTACCAGTTCCATTGAAACTTTACAAGCCCTATGGATCAATTCCAGAGCTACTTGACTTTTTGGTCCAAAATGTGCACCGGATGCACTTGAAAAGCGCCTTCTTGCTCCATCTAAATCACATTCCAATCAATAACATGATTAGCATCGAGTATATATTTATTTAGCAATGATATATGGAAGACATTATGAACAAACATAGATGCAGGTAATGCAATCATATAAGCAACTGGACCAATCCTCTCCAGGATTTCAAAAGGCCCACAAAATCTAACTGCCAACTTGGCACAGCTTCCCAACCTCAGGGAACTCCTATTAGATTGCACTTTCAAGAAAACATGATCACCCACTTTGAATTCTCTGTGGGTTATGTTCTTATCGGCATAACTTTTTTGTCTGTCTTGGGCAGATTTTAAATTCTGCTTAATTTTTTTCATCTGGTCCTCCATATCCCTGAGCAACTCTGGCCCAACTACTGTCCTATCAGCTAGATTATCCCAACTCACTGGAGTATTTCACTTTATGTCGTAAAATGCTCCAAATGGGCTCATCTTCAATGATGCCTAATACCCATTGTTGTACGCAAATTCTACCAAGTGTAGGTAGTCTTTCCATTTTGATGGTTTATCCATCACATACATTCTCAACATATCTTCTATCACTCTATTCACCCTCTTTGTCTGTCCATCAGACTCGGGATGGTAAGTTGTACTAAGGTTCAAATTCATTCTGAATCCTTTAAACAATCCTTTCCAGAAATTCGAGGTGAATTTTGGGTCTCTGTCGGACACAATTGTTTTAGGAATCTAGTGCAATCGTTCCACTTCCTTCATGAAAATATCATCAACTTCAGCTGCCTTGTGCGTAGTTTTCAGTGGAATAAAATGGGTAGATTTTGTAAGCTTGTCCACTGTCACCATGATCGAATCATGCAGATTTCATGTTCTAGGCAAACCAGTAATAAAATACATTGTCACCACTTCCCACTTCCATTCAGGAATGGTTAAAGGTTGCAGCAACCCTGTTGGATGTCTATTCTCAGCGTTCACTTTTTGGCATTCCATACATCTATAAATGTACTCGGCGATCTCTTTCTTCATACCTGGCCAAAAGTAATGGCTCTTGATTGCTGCCATGGTTTTCTGATATCCAGGGTGCCCTACATAAGGAACATTATGCATTTCATGCAAAATCATACGTTTCAAGTCCTGGACTTTTGGAACAAAAATCTTGTTCTTGCACAACAGTATTCCATCTATCCCCAACTTATATTCATCCACCTTCTGAAGTATCTTACCCTGTTGTAGCATTGCTACCAATTCTTTGTACTGCAGATCTACATTAGCAGCCTCCAAAAATTTTCTTTTAACATCAGTTTGGTACATGCTAATGGTTGTAGCACGTAGTTCATGCACCCTCCTATTGAGTGCATCAGCCACTTTATTTTCTTTCTCCTTGATATGCTTTATATCAGAGTCATATTCTCTTAGAAATTCTAACCATCTACTTTGCCTAGCATTTAGATTTGGCTGATCAAATAAATATTTCAAACCATTGTGGTATGTTCTTAGCTCAAACATTTTCCCCATGAGGTAGTGTCTCCATTTCCTCAGGGCATGCACTATGGCTGCCAACTCCAAATCATGAGTGGCATAGTTTCTTTCATGATCCTTCAACTTCCTTGATTTGTAACATATGACAAACCCATTTTGACTAAGGACTCAACCAAGTCCCTCATTACATGCATCAGTGCATACTATGAAGTCTTCTTCCAGGTATGCGATCCTTAATATTGGAGCACTTGTCAATAATTGTTTCAAGTGTTGGAAACTTCTCTCACAATCCAGTGTCCATTGAAACTTCATTCCCTTTCTTTGCAAGGAAGTGATTGGATGTGTAATCTTTGAGAATCCTTCAATAAATATTCTATAGTAACCTGCAAGACCCATGAATGATCTCACCTCTGTCACATTCTTCAGTGATGACCATTCTCTAATGGCCTCTATCTTCTCARGATCCACTGHTATCCCATCTTTTGAAATGATAYGCCCCAAATAATGAATMTGTTTCTKATAAAATSAGCACTTRCTCAATTTGGCATATAAMYRAYGTTCCMTTAATACTTGCAACACCATCCTCAAATGATGTTCATGCTCTTCCTCTRACTTGGAATATATAAKARTGTCATCCAAAAAKACAATGAMAAACTTGTCCAAATACTCTYGGAAAACACCATTCATTAAGCACATGAAAACAGTTGGTGCATTTGACAACCCAAATGGTACCAYTGTGAACTCATAATGACCATACCTTGTCCTAAAGGCGGTCTTGCTAATATCTTCTTCWTTAATTCTTACATGATGGTATCCTGATCTAAGATCTATCTTTGAAAATATCTTTGCATCCTTTAATTGATCAAAGAGGTCATCAATCCTTGGTAGAGGATACTTGTTACTAACAGTCACTTTTTTCAACTATCTAAAATCAATGTACAACCTTAGTGTTCCATATTTATTTTTCACAAACAAGACTGGGGCACCCCAAGGTGACATGCTTGGGCATATATACCCCTTCTTCAGAAGTTATTCAAGATGCATTTGCAACTCCTTCAATTCTGGTGTACTCATTCTGTAAGGAGTCTTTGATACTAGCATTGCCCTAGGCATCAAATTTATAGAGAAATCAGTGTCTATCCTTGGGGATAGTCTGGGTACCTCCTTGAAAACATATTCAAAATATTCTAGGACTGCATAATTCTCCAAAATTTGGCACCTTATCTTTAGGGGTCTCTGCCAAATGAGTTGCAATTATTTGACATATTTTTTTGTAACACTTCTTCAGCTGCAATGTTTAAATTTCTCTAATGGTTACTACCCTGGGGATTCCCTGTACCTTCCTTAGTTTCCCTTCCTCATCCAAGCAAGTAAAAACTTTGTTGTGACAAAATAAGAGAGTGTGATGTTGGTCCAACCAATCCATCCCAATTAGACATTCATGGGAACCTAAAGGCAATATGTTTAAATCTGCCTTGGTATTCAGTCCATTCACGTCTATGAGGCATGAATTAACCATCTCATTAACTTTTCTTCTGGCTCTTGGAGCCAGTTGCACCAACCAGGATTTCCCATGCTTGCTTCTTGGCAGTTGCAAACTTTCCACCATCTTAGGGTCTATATAACTATGACTAGCTCCTGAATCAATTAAAATAGCAAGGGTTTGGTTGTTGATCATACCTTCCACTTCAATCATGTAAGACTGATACTCTGCTTGTTTGTTGTCTAGGGATGCATAAATCCTTGGCACATATCTACCCATGTCCTCTATTTTTTCTGCTCGTTGTACATTTTGAACAGCCCTACTTCTTTCACCTCTGTGAGGACAATCTCTGAACCTATGGTCTCCTTTACAACCCCAACATTGGATAGGTGGTTGTCTTGGCCCTTGACTCCCTGTGTCAATCACTCTGGGTTCTTTATTCATTTTTTTCCATTGTGGATTATTTCTGAAGAATGGTGGCTTATCTCCCTTCTTCCTTTGATCCACCTTGAATTTCTTATTGTCTTCCCAAGCCTTTTGGAAAGCTCGACTTGCTTTCAACTGATCATATAATAATTTAGCTATCCTTGTGGTCTCTTCTAATGTCTTGGGATCATCATACTATATTTTTTCACTGATGAACGATGGAAAAAAACTTAAATACCTTTGAATCTTGATTGTTGCATCCTTAATGAAAGACACATACTTCAACAATTCCATAAACCTTGTCTCATATTCATCTATGGTTGTACTTCGAAGCTTAAGTTCAAAGAACTCTTTCATTTTCTTGTCATAGTACCTTTTAGTTAAGTACTTCTTCTCAAAATAATTCTTGAATTCCTTCCAAGTAACACTTTTCTCTACAATGCCGCACCTACACAAGTTGATCCCACCACATGGAGGCCTTTCCTTTGAGTTGATAGATAGTGATTCTACCTTCTGCATGAGAAGAATAATTATGCAATTGAAAATATTTCCTCATGCCTAGCAACCATGTTTTTGCATCTTCATCCTTCTTGTGCTCACCATCAAATGTAGGAGGTTTGATTTTGTTCATTTCTCCTCGCATCTCATCCACCCCAGATCTCTTATACCTTCTGACATGGGATAGACTTGAGTTGTTTCCTTCTCTCTTATTGGAATGCCTTTGGGAACGATGGTGATGTCTATTAGAACTTTTTACTTTTCCTTTCTCCTCTGAAGATTTTTGACTCTTAGATTTACCTGAGTCACTCTCCTTAACCAATTTCTTTTCTATTATGTTCAAACCCTCCAATATCTTCATGTTGAAGTCATCCTATTGCTCTTTGGTTTTCATAAGCCTTTCATTATCATCTTTATGGCTTTGGACATCCTTCTGCAAATTCTTAATGGTCTCATCCATATTCATATCTTCATTCCTTTCTTCTCCATGTCCGTTGGAGTTCGTTCCTTACATGCCCAAATGGACATCCACCCCTCTTCTCTCCTCTTGCTAACTGCAATTCCCCTGTGCTTCTTCCATTCTTATGGACTCTGCGCTGGTCTAATCTGATCGAGTTGTTGTTAATTCTACAAAACATGTAGCCATCGAAACTTATCAGGCTAAATTTCCACAATTCATGAGAATAAGAACCTTTTGATCCTATATACACATCAGAATTATCTCTCCCGATTTCTTGGTGTTATCACAGTGGAAATTATAGATAAGACCCAAGTCTCAAAAACACATACGCACAGTGCCTTCAGAGATACACTTGAGCAAGAAGGTGGTTTTCTGAAACCACTTTCCCCGAGACGCGATATCACATGTCAAATCCACCACTCGTGGAGCAGGCGAAGGCTAGTCAGATCACCCTACTTCACTCGTTTGGTACTTCGTAGCCATGTGATGTCGGTTGAACGCTGCCAAGTAATGAACTCAAAAGCTAATCATTCAAAATGGATTGGCCAAGCATGGAAACCCAACGNTAGGGTCTATATAACTATGACTAGCTCCTGAATCAATTAAAATAGCAAGGGTTTGGTTGTTGATCATACCTTCCACTTCAATCATGTGGGACTGATACTCTGCTTGTTTGTTGTCTAGGGATGCATAAATCCTTGGCACATATCTACCCATGTTCTCTATTTTTTCTGCTCGTTGTACATTTTGAACAGCCCTACTTCTTTCACCTCTGTGAGGACAATCTCTGAACCTATGGTCTCCTTTACAACCCCAACATTGGATAGGTGGTTGTCTTGGCCCTTGACTCCCTGTGTCAATCACTCTGGGTTCTTTATGCATTTTTTTCCATTGTGGATTATTTCTGAAGAATGGTGGCTTAGCTCCCTTCTTCCTTTGATCCACCTTGAATTTCTTATTGTCTTCCCAAGCCTTTTGGAAAGCTCGACTTGCTTTCAACTGATCATATAATAATTTAGCTCTCCTTGTGGTCTCTTCTAATGTCTTGGGATCATCATACTATATTTTGTCACTGATGAACGATGGAAATCCACTTAAATACCTTTGAATCTTGATTGTCGCATCCTTAATGAAAGACACATACTTCAACAATTCCATAAACCTTCTCTCATATTCATCTATGGTTGTACTTCCAAGCTTAAGTTCAAAGAACTCTTTCATTTTCTTGTCATAGTACCTTTTAGTTAAGTACTTCTTCTCAAAATAATTCTTGAATTCCTTCCAAGTAACACTTTTCTCTACAATGTCGCACCTGCACAAGTTGATCCCACCACATGGAGGCCTTTCCTTTGAGTTGATAGATAGTGATTCTACCTTCTGCATGAGAAGAATAATTATGCAATTGAAAATATTTCCTCATGCCTAGCAACCATGTTTTTTCATCTTCATCCTTCTTGTGCTCACCATCAAATGTAGGAGGTTTGATTTTGTTCATTTCTCCTCGTAGCTCATCCACCCCAGATCTCTTATACCTTCTGACATGGGATAGACTTGAGTTGTTTCCTTCTCTCTTATTGGAATGCCTTTGGGAACGATGGTGATGTCTATTAGCACTTTTTACTTTTCCTTTCTCCTATGAAGATTTTTGACTCTCAGATTTACCTGAGTCACTCTCCTTAACCAATTTCTTTTCTATTATGTTCAAACCCTCCAATATCTTCATGTTGAAGTCATCCTATTGCTCTTTGGTTTTCATAAGCCTTTCATTATCATCTTTATGGCTTTGGACATCCTTCTGCAAATTCTTAATGGTCTCAGCCATATTCATATCTTCATTCCTTTCTTCTCCATGTCCGTTGGAGTTCGTTCCTTACATGCCCAAATGGACATCCACCCCTCTGCTCTCCTCTTGCTAACTGCAATTCCCCTGTGCTTCTTCCATTCTTATGGACTCTGCGCTGGTCTAATCTGATTGAGTTGTTGTTAATTCTACAAAACATGTAGCCATCGAAACTTATCAGGCTAAATTTCCACAATTCATGAGAATAAGAACCTTTTGATCCTACATACACATCAGAATTATCTCTCCCGATTTCTTGGTGTTATCACAGTGGAAATTCTAGATAAGACCCAAGTCTCATAAACACATACGCACAGTTCCTTCAGAGATACACTTGAGCAAGAAGGTGGTTTTCTGAAACCACTTTCTCCGAGACGCGGTATCACATGTCAAATCCACCACTCGTGGAGCAGGCGAAGGCTAGTCAAATCACCCTACTTCACTCGTTTGGTACTTCGTAGCCATGTGACGTCGGCTGAACGCTGCCAAGTAATGAACTCAAAAGCTAATCATTCAAAATGGATTGGCCAAGCATGGAAACCCAACGCTCTTGTATGTAATCCATCTGCACTTAATAAATGGAGTTCTATAATTACCACTCCCCAAGTATGAATATATCTGCGTATCCAGAACCGAAGTAATCTCCAAACTTCTTGACTTCCTGCTCTCTATAAAGACACAATTTGGTATCCCCAACCTGAGATACATGGACAAGGCTAAGTCGAGTGACACGGGTTATTCGAGCAACATGCTAGACTTTCCTACGAGTAAGGAGGAAAGGGTCATTATGCACATTCTAGAAACTAGGTTTCATATAGAGCCGGCTACAGACTCACGGTTGGAAATCAGGTTGAATCCCACTATAAAATATTTATTCATCAACAGGCCAGCCACTAATAAGAAAAGGAGTAAGTGGCATAAGAAGGAGGAAATCTACAATTGAAGCGGTCGAAAGTGTTGGGGAGAATCAACTGGTCTAGTTAAATTCTTCCTTAAAGGCAGAGATCACTAAGTTGAAGTAAATATTCAACTAAGATAAGCATGTTTCAACAAATTTTGAACAACTGGTAGCGAAGGTAAAGAGTACCAAAGATGATAGGCATGTTCTTCAAACAACCCTTTTTACAAAATGTTAACTGTTGTCATCACCCTTTTGTAATTTTGTGATTAATATGACTATATAAATATAGAAATGGATTTTAGATTGTTTTATTACAATTCCTATCTAGTGATGTTATGAATCTTGTTTTCTATTATAATAAGTTTTTCTTGTAATCTTGTATTTTTATTTTCATCTGTCTAAATCGGAGGAATTTAAAAGTCAGAATTCTTTTTAATTAATGCTTCGATGCGGTTATGTGTTTCTTTTTCTTTTATTATTATTCAATTTATACTGAGACCCTTCACCTTCCAAGCGACTTCATGCACATTAAACTTGACCTTGTCATTTATATTATCGTGCATAGCAATATCACAAGGTAAAAGGATTTTCCGCACACCTAAATCTATTGTGCATTTCTTCTTTGTCGCATCAACAACTCACACGCACTACTCTTGCATTGTGCGCTAATACCCACTATGCATAGTTTTTGTACCGCGCACCGATATTCCACATGCATTTCGTCCTATGCATGTACCATGTCAAGTTTAGCATATTCCATAGCGCCCAAATATCTGCGCACACTACTGAATACACCATCGCGAAACAGCTTATACTCATACTTGTGCGCATACTAACAAAACTCCTCTACGTTAAGAAATACTTGCACACCCCATGTGCACATTACTATGTGTGTGCTCACCGCGCCAGGCTAAATTCAGTGTGTGCATCTACACATAATAATCTTTCGAGTGGCGCTACAATTTACCGCGCACATTGGCACGCCATCGTTTTCCCGCATGGTGCCAAAATTTACCGCGCACGCGCCAGCACGCCGACCTTTTTCCATGGACACTTCGTGAATCCAATTCTGGTCACTTCAAAGTTACTCTTCTGTGAATATTCACTTCAACTGAACCCTTATGGCCCATCCAAGCTCGGTGTTGAACTAAAGCTCTGATACCATTTTGTAACGTTCCCCTGGCCAACCATAGGCTGGAGTGTGCCACTCCAGAGCAACCACTCATGCTCTAACACTAGTTGGTAACATTCCCAGTAATCAACTTAGTTATGCCACCTATATTTACTCTTTAAACTGCATGCAGCTAAAACATATACATACAACATTATTGTGGAAGATTTAAATATAAACAACAATTTTCTTTCTGTAACATATGACTTTTATACTGAAATAATAGTAACTACAGATATGCATCATTTACAGGAAATTACCCATAAGCACACAAGCAGTCATAATCACATATATGATAAAATTGTAGCATAGGCATGTAAATAACAAAGAAGCATATCATTTTATCATACAATTGGTACTTATCTTAGAAAGATTGTCACCTACTGCTTGCAGACCATCCATGAACCTCCCAGTCATAGACTACATTGTTCATCACTCTCAACAATGAGTCACCCTCGAGCTGGGACTGAACTCCACCCAGGGTAAAGGGTTCCTACCCAGGCTAAGGCTCATGGACAATAGGAAAGACTATGTCTTGGGTGCTCACTCAACTAACAGCCTATAGCCTCTTATTCCCCACATGCCTGTCCCACCCAAGGAAGTGTGCCCCTTCTCTGCTCAACAGTCCCTCGGCTGCCCCACTTCCCTTCTAGGGCTTCAGCAATAGGACAGACTGGAAGTCTCGGAGCATTATAGATGCATTTTAGCACCTTCAGAAATCAATCCCTAGCAATTCTCTCGCTCGGATAACTTCTCACGAGCTTGACAACCCGTTTCTTCAATCCCTCTCCAAGCTAACCAGGTACACCAACCAAAAGGTTATGTGAATAGGTTCTGGAATGGTGAAAAGGATGTCTCCAGGATAATAGAATGCGTGAGTGAAAATGGTCATGGAATCACTAACTGGATAACTAAGTGTGTACAAGAATCAATGTGTACTCTTCGTGAAAAGTGATGGTCTGTATAATGGTCGGGTTCCCCCCCATGATATGAATGCATGTTCCCAACTTGACACTTGTCATATCGGAAGTTGCTTTGGTCCACTTGTCTCCAACTTTAGAACTTAGGATAAAATAATTATCCATACTTTACGTTTTAGGAATATTAATATAATATTCCCTTGACTTTTGGACCTCCCTTTCCCTAACTGGTGAAGTTCATTCCCCCGTCTCTTTTATCATGGTTGGTCTACATGCAATGATGTATTTTATATTAATCATGAGTCGTGTACAAAGTAGGCGCATTGGCACTTGACATCTAGGTGTTCCGGCCTAATACCAAAACATAAGCATCTCAGCTTATGATAACTGGCTCACCAGGCTATAACACATATCATATACATGAGGCTCATTGTCCTTTGTACTGTGCGCACCTTATTTACTGCACGCACCTTATTTATTGCACGCGGTATCTTGCGATGAGCATATTACATCATTTTTCTGCACAGTTCATGCGCGTACTATGCCACATGTTGTGCATTACCAAATGAGGTCAAAACAGCTCACCAGCTTAAGTATATTTNAGCCTTTCATTATCATCTTTATGGCTTTGGACATCCTTCTGCAAATTCTTAATGGTCTCAGCCATATTCATATCTTCATTCCTTTCTTCTCCATGTCCGTTGGAGTTCGTTCCTTACATGCCCAAATGGACATCCACCCCTCTGCTCTCCTCTTGCTAACTGCAATTCCCCTGTGCTTCTTCCATTCTTATGGACTCTGCGCTGGTCTAATCTGATTGAGTTGTTGTTAATTCTACAAAACATGTAGCCATCGAAACTTATCAGGCTAAATTTCCACAATTCATGAGAATAAGAACCTTTTGATCCTACATACACATCAGAATTATCTCTCCCGATTTCTTGGTGTTATCACAGTGGAAATTCTAGATAAGACCCAAGTCTCATAAACACATACGCACAGTTCCTTCAGAGATACACTTGAGCAAGAAGGTGGTTTTCTGAAACCACTTTCTCCGAGACGCGGTATCACATGTCAAATCCACCACTCGTGGAGCAGGCGAAGGCTAGTCAAATCACCCTACTTCACTCGTTTGGTACTTCGTAGCCATGTGACGTCGGCTGAACGCTGCCAAGTAATGAACTCAAAAGCTAATCATTCAAAATGGATTGGCCAAGCATGGAAACCCAACGCTCTTGTATGTAATCCATCTGCACTTAATAAATGGAGTTCTATAATTACCACTCCCCAAGTATGAATATATCTGCGTATCCAGAACCGAAGTAATCTCCAAACTTCTTGACTTCCTGCTCTCTATAAAGACACAATTTGGTATCCCCAACCTGAGATACATGGACAAGGCTAAGTCGAGTGACACGGGTTATTCGAGCAACATGCTAGACTTTCCTACGAGTAAGGAGGAAAGGGTCATTATGCACATTCTAGAAACTAGGTTTCATATAGAGCCGGCTACAGACTCACGGTTGGAAATCAGGTTGAATCCCACTATAAAATATTTATTCATCAACAGGCCAGCCACTAATAAGAAAAGGAGTAAGTGGCATAAGAAGGAGGAAATCTACAATTGAAGCGGTCGAAAGTGTTGGGGAGAATCAACTGGTCTAGTTAAATTCTTCCTTAAAGGCAGAGATCACTAAGTTGAAGTAAATATTCAACTAAGATAAGCATGTTTCAACAAATTTTGAACAACTGGTAGCGAAGGTAAAGAGTACCAAAGATGATAGGCATGTTCTTCAAACAACCCTTTTTACAAAATGTTAACTGTTGTCATCACCCTTTTGTAATTTTGTGATTAATATGACTATATAAATATAGAAATGGATTTTAGATTGTTTTATTACAATTCCTATCTAGTGATGTTATGAATCTTGTTTTCTATTATAATAAGTTTTTCTTGTAATCTTGTATTTTTATTTTCATCTGTCTAAATCGGAGGAATTTAAAAGTCAGAATTCTTTTTAATTAATGCTTCGATGCGGTTATGTGTTTCTTTTTCTTTTATTATTATTCAATTTATACTGAGACCCTTCACCTTCCAAGCGACTTCATGCACATTAAACTTGACCTTGTCATTTATATTATCGTGCATAGCAATATCACAAGGTAAAAGGATTTTCCGCACACCTAAATCTATTGTGCATTTCTTCTTTGTCGCATCAACAACTCACACGCACTACTCTTGCATTGTGCGCTAATACCCACTATGCATAGTTTTTGTACCGCGCACCGATATTCCACATGCATTTCGTCCTATGCATGTACCATGTCAAGTTTAGCATATTCCATAGCGCCCAAATATCTGCGCACACTACTGAATACACCATCGCGAAACAGCTTATACTCATACTTGTGCGCATACTAACAAAACTCCTCTACGTTAAGAAATACTTGCACACCCCATGTGCACATTACTATGTGTGTGCTCACCGCGCCAGGCTAAATTCAGTGTGTGCATCTACACATAATAATCTTTCGAGTGGCGCTACAATTTACCGCGCACATTGGCACGCCATCGTTTTCCCGCATGGTGCCAAAATTTACCGCGCACGCGCCAGCACGCCGACCTTTTTCCATGGACACTTCGTGAATCCAATTCTGGTCACTTCAAAGTTACTCTTCTGTGAATATTCACTTCAACTGAACCCTTATGGCCCATCCAAGCTCGGTGTTGAACTAAAGCTCTGATACCATTTTGTAACGTTCCCCTGGCCAACCATAGGCTGGAGTGTGCCACTCCAGAGCAACCACTCATGCTCTAACACTAGTTGGTAACATTCCCAGTAATCAACTTAGTTATGCCACCTATATTTACTCTTTAAACTGCATGCAGCTAAAACATATACATACAACATTATTGTGGAAGATTTAAATATAAACAACAATTTTCTTTCTGTAACATATGACTTTTATACTGAAATAATAGTAACTACAGATATGCATCATTTACAGGAAATTACCCATAAGCACACAAGCAGTCATAATCACATATATGATAAAATTGTAGCATAGGCATGTAAATAACAAAGAAGCATATCATTTTATCATACAATTGGTACTTATCTTAGAAAGATTGTCACCAACTGCTTGCAGACCATCCATGAACCTCCCAGTCATAGACTACATTGTTCATCACTCTCAACAATGAGTCACCCCCGAGCTGGGACTGAACTCCACCCAGGGTAAAGGGTTCCTACCCAGGCTAAGGCTCATGGACAATAGGAAAGACTCTGTCTCGGGTGCTCACTCAACTAACAGCCTACAGCCTCTTATTCCCCACATGCCTGTCCCACCCAAGGAAGTGTGCCCCTTCTCTGCTCAACAGTCCCTCGGCTGCCCCACTTCCCTTCTAGGGCTTCAGCAACAGGACAGACTGGAAGTCTCAGAGCATTATAGATGCATTTTAGCACCTTCAGAAATCAATCCCTAGTAATTCTCTTGCTCGGATAACTTCTCACGAGCTTGACAACCCGTTTCTTCAATCCCGCTCCAATCTAACCAGGTACACCAACCAAAAGGTTATGTGAATAGGTTCTGGAATGGTGAAAAGGATGTCTCCAGGATAATAGAATGTGTGAGTGAAAATGGTCATGTAATCACTAACCGGATAACTAAGTGTGTACAAGAATCAATGTGTACTCTTCGTGAAAAGTGATGGTCTGTATAATGGTCGGGTTCCCCCCCATGATATGAATGCATGTTCCCAACTTGACACTTGTCATATCGGAAGTTCCTTTGGTCCACTTGTCTCCAACTTTAGAACTTAGGATAAAATAATTATCCATACTTTACGTTTTAGGAATATTAATATAATATTCCCTTGACTTTTGGCCCTCCCTTTCCCTAACTGGTGAAGTTCATTCCCTCGTCTCTTTTATCATGGTTGGTCTACATGTAGTGATGTATTTTATATTAATCATGAGTCGTGTACAAAGTAGGCGCATTGGCACTTGACATCTAGGTGTTCCGGCCTAATACCAAAACATAAGCATCCCAGCTTATGATAATTGGCTCACCAGCCTATAACACATATCATATACATGAGGCTCATTGTCCTTTGTACTGTGCGCACCTTAGTTACTGCACGCACCTTATTTATTGCACGTGGTATCTTGCGATGAGCATATTACATCATTTTTCTGCACAGTTCATGCGCGTACTATGCCACATGTTGTGCATTACCAAATGAGGTCAAAACAGCTCACCAGCTTAAGTATATTTATATTACATTTACAATTGGGTTTGGTCAAGGGATATTACACTATAAATGCATGAGAAGAGCCAATATGCATACATTATCATACCTCTTAAATTACAGTCGAGAAGATCTAATGAGAATTGAACGCTTCAGGAAGGAATCTGTCGAACAGGTATTTGAAATTTTATGAAAATGTTTTGCAATTCATTCACCCAGGAATTAGTTTCAGGTTCATTAAATGGTTGGTTTCATTTCATGGAATATTCCAAAGAAATATCTGACAAGATGGGTATATCTAGGGAGATATAATCTGTCTTGAAGCAACTACTCCCTAGATATATGAATAAAAAATTGAAAGATTTTTGTATTCAACAGTTGGATCAAATTGGAAAAGACCTAAAGTTAAAGATTCATCAATAGGGAACGTTTCCCCAATGCCTAACCAGAGGGATACTGCAGTACTGATCAAGGATATTGTTGTAGCTACTGGACGACGAAATGGATTCTGAAATTGATTCAGATTCTCTAGAAAAGGAAATGTCAATGATCCTGCGGGTACTAAGGCCATTAAAAGGACACCTAATAATTTGTTAGGTATTGTACGAAGTATTTGGAATACAGGGAAAAGATACCATTCGGGCAATATCTCCAAAGGAGTTGCAAATG
>JZKD02S0256301.1:0-20931 GCA_000966675.3 Picea glauca | reverse complement strand
GGAAAAGGAGAAACAAGTGGAGAATAGAAGGAGAAGCATACTAAGGTCTGCTCTTTGAGTTTTTGTTGAGATAATTCAGTTTTCATTCATTCTTTAATCCATTGGAAGCCTAATTATCTTTTATGATAGTAGGGTCCTATTGTATACATCAAGATTCATAGTTGACTTACATCATTCAGACACTTGTTTTTCAGAGGTGTTAATCTATCTTTGATAACCTGTGTAGATTTGTCTGTTTGTGAATTATATTTCATGACTAACAAAGGCTATTGTGCAGAGTCGAGTGGGCAGAAATCTGTGGCAAGCTAATCCATCTTTTAAAGTTCAGTTTTTTACTTTATGTCAGAATTCCTTTTGTATGTTTCATTGGGGACGTCTAAGTTTGACTTTGGTCCAAAACTTCCTCAGAAAGTTTTGTAAAGAGAACGATTCTTTGATGAATTGGAATGAAATAAAGGATTTATTTATGTCTCATCTGTTTGATTATTCACTTGGTGTCTTTAATTCCGTCACTATATTTATTTCATCATCTGTTATGTTCAGAAAATTACATAAATAATGATTTTTTCAGCAAGCTTTTATTTATAAAAAAATAGCCTAAGCACTTGTAAACAATACTTGTGAATTAGGATACCAATTTTGATGGCTATAAATATAGGTTGATATTCCCGTCTATATTTCTTTAGCCAAGCAAGATCTGAAAATTCTTGAGTAAGATCATTTCATATGTTTTCCTCAACATTTATTTGGCGACCGTACTAGGGAGATCTTCAATATCTCTCTGGTTGATTTTTATGCTCGATTATCATCGAATACATCTATTTTTTTTTATATTGATTCTTTGACTATTTTATTTCTTAATGATTGTACATGTTGCAAGGCAGCCCAATATTGAGCCCAGTCTTCAAGATCAGACGAGCATTTCTTTGAATTTGTTTAACACCCTTTTAGACACTGTTAATACTCAGGATGAGCTTAATCATTCATGGGCAGCAATTGAACGAGACATTAGTGCCCAAGAATGTTTGGAATCTAGACATGGACAACTTAAAAATCAGCAATAACCTTCTTTTTCCTTCAGCCTTGGCCTTCTTTCATGTTCTTAGAACCTCATGTTTCTAGGAGAAGAAGAGGCTTATCACATGAAATTAATCCTATTTTTGGAATAGGAAGAAGAAACGTTGTGTTATCGACCCAACAAAGTGCTCTAAGGAGAACTTTGTCTTCTTCATCCAGTTCGTCTTGCTATCCCTCACATATCATCCACAAGATGGCATCTAGTGGTGGCACTGGAAGTGCTTCCTCCTCTTACTATTAAGCTTCGTTAGTGATTGATATCTTATATAGCCACCATATCCCTGTCCAATCTACCACAAACCCCACTAAAGTCATTAAAAAGTATGGGATTTTTCAATTTGAAGAAGACACCACAACCACACTGTGGCATGTAACCTAGCACCTGCTACTCGTCCACTTCCTAAATTCAAAGAGAATCTTCCTAGGTTTTCGGGGAATAACATTGTCACTACAAACGAACAACTTGTGGCATTTTCTAATGCTTGTTAAAACATAGGATCCAATGACAATGATACTTGCATGTGCTTATTTGTCAATTCCTTGGAAGGAAAGGTTGAGGTTGATTTATTTGACCTTCCTCCTAAGATTGTGTCTACTTGGGAGGAGTTAGTATATTGGTTTAAATCCACCTATCGATAATCTAAATGCCCAGTTGAGCAGTTACGGGAGTACAATAACATCGCCTATAATAATGGTGATACCATCAAGTCCTTCAAATTGTGTTCACTAAGTTATACAATCAAATCCCTGAACTCATTCGACCTCAAAACCAAGTCGCTTTCATGCATTACTATAATGCATTGTCTTTCCCCTATTGTCGTAGGCTTGAGGAAAAATCCATTGATAACCTCGTTTCCGCTCTGCATACATGTTCGGAGTATGAAGAATAGCTCGAAAGAACAAGTCTTCCTCAGGGAGAATTGGTTAAATAGATAGACATGTCCACCCTCTTACAGATAGTACAAGATATGAATAATCGTATGATAGTGTGTGAGTGAAAAGGAAATATCTCCCCTCTCACCCCTGGAGCTTCATCCTCTTCTGCACCTCCCTTTAGAAATCCAATTGAAAATAATTTTCAGCCTAAAGCTATCATGCCTCGAAGTTGGTGTAAATTTTACAAGGAACACCACAAGGAAACCACATGTGGGGTAAAGAAGAATGTCAGAGTTAAGATCTTTGGTAAAAGACCAGAAACTACCATCGTTGTCCTATATTTTGCAGAGCCATAAGATGTCATGATAATCAATACTAGGAACAAATCCTATTCTCCCAAAGGAAAATATGATCCTCCCCGCAATTATTCTAGCCCAAGCTCATCCTCAACAATTGATATTGTTCAGGTTCCTAAAGTTCCTGACAGCCAAGGAATTACCTCCCCTCTCCCCTCTTCCAAATACAATATCCTAAATCAGTTGGCCAACATCAAAGAAGATGCAACCCTTTTGGACATGGTTGTTGTCCCTAAACAACAAAGGCATATGAAACAATTCATGGAAAGAAAAGATTATGTTGTATCCAACCCCTCTAAAGAGGTAAACGAAGAGGATTTGTCTGTAAATAAAGTAGGTGTACATAAATTTAGATGCCCTATAAAAAAATCCCCCTTTTTATAATTCTATAAAGATTATGGATAAGATCGCCCATTGTTGCCTCATTGATGGTGGTTTGGGCCCAAGTGTGATGTCAAATATTATTATGGAAGATCTAGGCTTGTATTGTACAAATGAAAACACCAAAATCATGCTCTCTTCTAATAGTCTACAACAAATGACCATAGGTGAGATTAAATATGTGACCTTAGTTTTGTGCACACGCCCTGAAATAAGGACAACCCTTAGCATTCAGGTAATTGATATGTCAGTAAGCAATTACTCAATCATCTTGGGAAGAGACTGACAAGCTTTGACGGGTGGATACCTCTCACTCAACATGATGCATTTATTCGTTCCTCGGAATGGTAAAATAATTATAGTCCTTAGAGAGGGAAGGATTTCACCTTACATAGAGAGTTTCCCACAACCTAATGTGAACTATATCGAAGAGGAACTAGGAGTGTATTCCATACTTGTTGAGGAGGATAACATTCCCTTGGAACAAATTGGTTTAGATGATGGTATGTGGCACATGCAGTTTGATGGTTCATGCTCTAATGAAGGTAACGGAGATGGAATTATATTGATTTCTCCTGTAGGAAAAATCCATAACTTTTCTTATATATTGGATTTTTATTGCACGAACAATGTCACTGAATTCAAAGATTTATTATTAGGCATTGAAAACGCCTATAATCTTGGTTGTGGTCACCTTTCAGTTTTTTGAGATTCTGAGCTTGTTGTGAACCTTGTACGTAAAATTTACTCTCCTAGCAACAAGATGATGAAACGATACACCCAAACTGTTTGGGCACTTATCTCGAACATATTATCTTTCAACATCACTCATGTTAAGAGGGAGTTAAACTCAATGGCTAATCGATTAGTTGTTTTTGAAGCCTCTCCTAATCGGAAACTTCTTCCACACATACCTAATTATACTTTTCAATCTCTATATCATCCACATATCCATGAAAATATAGAATCTTGGAAGGTCTTCCCTAATGATGAGATCATATGTGCTTTCATTCAAAATGAACCTTATAAGCCCAAGGAAATTATATCCATAGAAGACAACAAGATTCTTAAAGGCTCGACTCCTCTAGAGATTTTTTTTTCATCGAGTGATGTAGGAAACAGAGAGAAATGTAAAGAAGAGGAGTCAAAAAGGAAGGTGGGTGAAACCATCTCCTTGAATAGTGAGACACCTGAATCTCCAAAGAAAGTTAAAATAGGTGCCCAATGTTCTGATGAAGAGAAAGTGAAGTTTGCCAAGATACTTGGTGAATTTCAAGATGTTTTTCCTTGGTCTTATGAGGATCTTCATGGTTTTGATCATGTTCTTATACATCATGCCATTCCTATATAGGAAGGCATAAAACCATTTAGGAAAAAACAAAGGTATATCAACCCTGCACCGGAATCAACTATTCAAAAAGGATTGGAAAAAATCTTGAAGGTTGGTATCATATTTCTAGTCAAGTATTTTGAATGGGTTTCAAATTTGGTTCTTGTCCGGAAAGCCACTGAGAATATCAGATTTTGTGTTGATTTTCGCGCAGTTAAGTGGGCTATTATGAAAGGTTATTTTCCTCTCCCTAACATAGAAATGATTTTGCAGCAAGTTACAGGGTCACAGATGATGCCCTTACTTGATGGTTTTTCTGAGTACAATCAAATCAAGGTAAAAGGGGTAGATAAATTCAAAACCACCTTTATTACTATTTGGGGTACCTTGACTTATGAACACATGCCTTCTGTATTATCTGATGCAAGTACCACTTTTAAAATGCCTATGAAAATAACTCTTGACAATTTGATCGGTGAAGTTATTCATATCTATCTTGATGATCTAATTGTGTACGTTAAAGGGATGTCAATTGTCTCGAAGTTTCAAGAGTTATGGTTGGGTTATTCCCCCTCATACTTAACATTTTCCATGAGTTATTCCCGAATTCCCGGTCATTTTTCCATTAAATCTGCTCACTTCCCCCTATTGCATAATCATTAGTTATATCTTCTTAATATGTTGTTATTGGTCTGCGAAACCATGTGTTATGAGTTCTTAATCTGTTGGAAACAGATTTCCTTGTGGAGTCGCCAGTTTGTTGACGATAAAAATCACAACAAGGATTTCGCCCGCAAAGTATTGTTAAAGCCTATTATTTAAACTAAGCTAATGATATATAATACTAGTAGGTGGGACCCCCTTGTAGATTGGAGGATCATATAAGGTTCTTATTTTATATTTATGATGTTGTTCGACACTTCTTATAGGATTCTACATAATTGATGATGAAATATTGGTTTTATTTGCGACTTAATGGAAGATGGATAATGGATTTTATGTGTTGGTTATGTTGCTCTAAACTCTAAATTCCATGTATGAATGGATTGTATTCACTATTATTACATTGCTATTGGTGCCATGAGTTATTACCTGTTACACCTGCATAAGACACATGTTAGTTATAATAAGAGACAAGAGCAATATGGAAAAAAATCCAAGAAGAAAGAACTAAACTATGTTATGCTGAAATTAAAGGAATTGATGTTAGTCCTAACTAGAAATGTTAGTGCCTATACGATTTTATTGAGTTATATGAGGCACATGTGATATATGTTATAGTATGTTTTTGGGAAATGGTTAATATGGATCGGGTGGTGCAATTGGCAAGCAATGTATGCAAGTTTTTATGCATGGATTAATGGTTTGGTTGGCTGTTGTGTACTACATAATTGAATGAGTGGAGGATGGAAGCGATGTGCAGTAAAAGAACGTCACTCCATACTTCTCCCACTATCTGTCGCCCTAGCTTGGTTATTGTTCATTTGATTTCTGATGTGGTTAAGCTCGGGGATTCAGGCGTGGAAGGAACTACTCGACCAAGCTCCCATTTTTTAAGGCCATTTGGTTACAGGTACATTTTTTCGCCCATCCATGAACTCGCTCTATTTATGAAATGAATGTTGGCTCGGTGATGTATTGGTCTATTTTTTCTTGAGGTTGAAAATTATGTAAACTCGTGGTGTTTTCTCTAGAATGTTTTTTTGTGTTATTCGTTGCAATGGAAAAATTGATGCTTGAAGTCACGATTTCATTGGTTGTTCTGTGTGGTGGAAGACGTGATGGTTCTCTGCTTTATTTATGGGCTTTTATTAAAGGGTTTCATTATGTTTGGCCTTGTTGTCCGTCTCCTCAAAATTATTGTAACTAAAACCAGTTGTATTTGGTGTTATGGGGTTGGTGCGTATGATTTGAACCACCTTTTGGTCACTGCATATCATTTTTCCACTTGGTCGTGAGCTCATTTTACATTATTGGTATCCAGAGAGTTGGTTATGGGTGGCTATTATGCCAAGAAGCTTTCTTTAGGGTTGGTTGGTATTACCTGGGCCCTGCATTGCTATCAACATTACTCGGCTTTTGGGAAAACCACGAGAGTTATGCCTCTGCATGTTCTTGATGTTGGTTACTAGCTAGTAAGAAACCTCTTCTCCTCAGCCTCATGGTCTACCCTACCTGGTGTCGAACTGTCAACCTGTCGTGTAACCTAAGGGTTATAAGGCTTATGATTCCATCATGCTTGTCTTGAAGGATCCCATCTACTGTTGATATAGTTGACCTCCGGCCTCCCTTTGTTTGGTTCCACCGAGCAAACCCTTAGTTATTTTGTCATTAGTTACAAAGCCCGATTTTGATAAACTAAACTAGTCACACCATGTTGGTATCGTGTTGACTATCATGAGTTGGTTGAGTAGTACTGACAATGGTTTTTTATTATTGGATTGTCTCTGTTTGATCGGGTGGTTGGAGAGTTTTAAATGGAAATGACAATTGTTATGCAGTCACTACCTCCTTTTTTTGTGTTAGTTGAACCAATAACTCAACATTGTTATGAATTGATTGATTGGGAGTAAATGGTAATGGACAATCACAAAGATGCCTCTTTTCATTATGCGTGGTCTGTGTATTCCTATAGAGTTGTATAAATTGAAGTTCGTGACTACTGTGTTTTTAATTTTTCACAATCGAGATCATTACTAATTGGAAATTTGATGATTGGGACTTGGTTGTTTACTGTGTATGATTATGGGGACATCGTGCATCATTTTTTTTATTGCACCATCAGAGATGAAGCACAGGGTTTTTACATTATGATTTCATTGAAAATTTATTTGTTAATGTTGTCAAAAGAATGGAATTGGGCATGTTTAAAAGAGTCTGTGAAACTCAGGAGAGACCTATGTCTTTGTTTGATTTGAGGATTTATAAATTATGGACAGTGATTGATATTTGTATATGCTAAACAGAGTTGAGAAATATGACTGTGTGTGCCTTGGGATTTTGTTTTAAATAGAAAATGGAAGAAATGAAAGGAAACATAATTCTTTTTACAGGTTGTTTGAAAGGCATAGTGATTCTGAGTATTATGACACAGTGTTAATAAAAGTGTTGAAGATTTTAATGTGGGACAGTGAACTAGTTTTAACACACAGTAATGGTTTAATTGGTCGCAGTAGTTGTTTAATTGGTATTGGATCATTGCATTGAATACAATTTTTTTTTATGGATTACTTAATTGATTTTATGAACAATATTCCTTTTTTTTTCTCTACCATTATTTCACTTTTCGTACATTACAATCCCCTTGCCTTCCGATATTTATTATCCACCCCCTCTTCCTAAAATTTAATTATAGTTAAGATGAATTATGTATTATGACAATGAAAGGATCGCAGGGATGAGTTACAGTGATATATTCTTTTGGTTTATGATACAATTAATTGTTTGGTGTTTGTGAGCAGTAATCATGATCTTTCCCCCCTCATTTTAACATTTTTCGCTCAATACAACCCCTCACATATCCCAAAACCCTTGTTCACCCCCTTCTCATTGACAACTATTAAATGATTTGTATGGATTAGATTGCATGAGTCTGATATGTTGATGAGACAAATTTTATTTCATATTTAAAATAGTTGTCATGTATGGTTGTTAAATAAACTATTTGCTAATCAATTATGCATACAGGAATGTGTTTTTCCAGTAGAGGTAGTCATGGATGGGGTAACCGAGGTATAGGAAATTGGAACAGGGGCCCTAGAAGGCCAAGATTCTCTATACACTTTGATGCAGACTCGCAAGAGTTAGTCCAATTGTTTCAAGATGGATTTTTTAACTGGATTGGGAAAGGACTAGTCCAACCTAGGCCTAAAAGGCCTCCCTTCCAAGCCCCACAGGTCCCTATTATCCCAATGCCTCCTCCTGTCTCATTGCAACCTGTAGTCCTAGAAAACGATGGATGGCAGGAGATTGTCCACCCGACGGTCTCCCAACATTGTGGCTAGCCTAATTTATCTCTACCTACTCCGCCACCTATGAATCAAATTTCCAAAGCTACGCAAGTCCACTCACCAGTTCAGTCTTCCCATGCAAGAAAAAGGTTGAAAACCGAGGCCCACCGTGCTCTTGACAAAGGAAAATCCATTGCTACCCCTTCCTCACCCTCAAATGACTCTGATTAATCTGTGTCCTCCCACATGCATTTGAGAGATGATTTCTCTCATGTGATCATTGAGATTAGGCATAAAGGCTCCACAAAGCCTAAGGAAAATTCAGAGAGATCAAAATGTGACAGCAGCAGCAAGGGAAATATTGCCTCCCAACGTGGAAAATATGGATTTTAAGTTTTTATTTATTAATTATTGAGAATAATTGACTTCTGAAATTTTGGACGACACACTGTTTTATGGATATATGGGTAATATATTTTTGGAAATAATTTCAATTATCATTGATATAATTTTCAAATATGAAGTGATGATAGGACTCACAAGGAAGGATGTTTTGTTTGATTAACTAGTCTGTTATGATTGTTAAAGAACTAAAGGGAGTCACAAGGGGTCCCWCCTACTAGTTATTATTTATTTAAAACCCTTATTATGATTTTATTACTTTTCCCCCTTAACTAAAARGTTGGTTGAGTTTTAGTTAACTTAACTAAAGAAGYAGTTCAACTACTTCAACCAATTCTAATTTGCTTAAAGGAAAAAGGAAAAGGAGAAACAAGTGGAGAATAGAAGGAGAAGCATACTAAGGTCTGCTCTTTGAGTTTTTGTTGAGATAATTCAGTTTTCATTCATTCTTTAATCCATTGGAAGCCTAATTATCTTTTATGATAGTAGGGTCCTATTGTATACATCAAGATTCATAGTTGACTTACATCATTCAGACACTTGTTTTTCAGAGGTGTTAATCTATCTTTGATAACCTGTGTAGATTTGTCTGTTTGTGAATTATATTTCATGACTAACAAAGGCTATTGTGCAGAGTCGAGTGGGCAGAAATCTGTGGCAAGCTAATCCATCTTTTAAAGTTCAGTTTTTTACTTTATGTCAGAATTCCTTTTGTATGTTTCATTGGGGACGTCTAAGTTTGACTTTGGTCCAAAACTTCCTCAGAAAGTTTTGTAAAGAGAACGATTCTTTGATGAATTGGAATGAAATAAAGGATTTATTTATGTCTCATCTGTTTGATTATTCACTTGGTGTCTTTAATTCCGTCACTATATTTATTTCATCATCTGTTATGTTCAGAAAATTACATAAATAATGATTTTTTCAGCAAGCTTTTATTTATAAAAAAATAGCCTAAGCACTTGTAAACAATACTTGTGAATTAGGATACCAATTTTGATGGCTATAAATATAGGTTGATATTCCCGTCTATATTTCTTTAGCCAAGCAAGATCTGAAAATTCTTGAGTAAGATCATTTCATATGTTTTCCTCAACATTTATTTGGCGACCGTACTAGGGAGATCTTCAATATCTCTCTGGTTGATTTTTATGCTCGATTATCATCGAATACATCTATTTTTTTTTATATTGATTCTTTGACTATTTTATTTCTTAATGATTGTACATGTTGCAAGGCAGCCCAATATTGAGCCCAGTCTTCAAGATCAGACGAGCATTTCTTTGAATTTGTTTAACACCCTTTTAGACACTGTTAATACTCAGGATGAGCTTAATCATTCATGGGCAGCAATTGAACGAGACATTAGTGCCCAAGAATGTTTGGAATCTAGACATGGACAACTTAAAAATCAGCAATAACCTTCTTTTTCCTTCAGCCTTGGCCTTCTTTCATGTTCTTAGAACCTCATGTTTCTAGGAGAAGAAGAGGCTTATCACATGAAATTAATCCTATTTTTGGAATAGGAAGAAGAAACGTTGTGTTATCGACCCAACAAAGTGCTCTAAGGAGAACTTTGTCTTCTTCATCCAGTTCGTCTTGCTATCCCTCACATATCATCCACAAGATGGCATCTAGTGGTGGCACTGGAAGTGCTTCCTCCTCTTACTATTAAGCTTCGTTAGTGATTGATATCTTATATAGCCACCATATCCCTGTCCAATCTACCACAAACCCCACTAAAGTCATTAAAAAGTATGGGATTTTTCAATTTGAAGAAGACACCACAACCACACTGTGGCATGTAACCTAGCACCTGCTACTCGTCCACTTCCTAAATTCAAAGAGAATCTTCCTAGGTTTTCGGGGAATAACATTGTCACTACAAACGAACAACTTGTGGCATTTTCTAATGCTTGTTAAAACATAGGATCCAATGACAATGATACTTGCATGTGCTTATTTGTCAATTCCTTGGAAGGAAAGGTTGAGGTTGATTTATTTGACCTTCCTCCTAAGATTGTGTCTACTTGGGAGGAGTTAGTATATTGGTTTAAATCCACCTATCGATAATCTAAATGCCCAGTTGAGCAGTTACGGGAGTACAATAACATCGCCTATAATAATGGTGATACCATCAAGTCCTTCAAATTGTGTTCACTAAGTTATACAATCAAATCCCTGAACTCATTCGACCTCAAAACCAAGTCGCTTTCATGCATTACTATAATGCATTGTCTTTCCCCTATTGTCGTAGGCTTGAGGAAAAATCCATTGATAACCTCGTTTCCGCTCTGCATACATGTTCGGAGTATGAAGAATAGCTCGAAAGAACAAGTCTTCCTCAGGGAGAATTGGTTAAATAGATAGACATGTCCACCCTCTTACAGATAGTACAAGATATGAATAATCGTATGATAGTGTGTGAGTGAAAAGGAAATATCTCCCCTCTCACCCCTGGAGCTTCATCCTCTTCTGCACCTCCCTTTAGAAATCCAATTGAAAATAATTTTCAGCCTAAAGCTATCATGCCTCGAAGTTGGTGTAAATTTTACAAGGAACACCACAAGGAAACCACATGTGGGGTAAAGAAGAATGTCAGAGTTAAGATCTTTGGTAAAAGACCAGAAACTACCATCGTTGTCCTATATTTTGCAGAGCCATAAGATGTCATGATAATCAATACTAGGAACAAATCCTATTCTCCCAAAGGAAAATATGATCCTCCCCGCAATTATTCTAGCCCAAGCTCATCCTCAACAATTGATATTGTTCAGGTTCCTAAAGTTCCTGACAGCCAAGGAATTACCTCCCCTCTCCCCTCTTCCAAATACAATATCCTAAATCAGTTGGCCAACATCAAAGAAGATGCAACCCTTTTGGACATGGTTGTTGTCCCTAAACAACAAAGGCATATGAAACAATTCATGGAAAGAAAAGATTATGTTGTATCCAACCCCTCTAAAGAGGTAAACGAAGAGGATTTGTCTGTAAATAAAGTAGGTGTACATAAATTTAGATGCCCTATAAAAAAATCCCCCTTTTTATAATTCTATAAAGATTATGGATAAGATCGCCCATTGTTGCCTCATTGATGGTGGTTTGGGCCCAAGTGTGATGTCAAATATTATTATGGAAGATCTAGGCTTGTATTGTACAAATGAAAACACCAAAATCATGCTCTCTTCTAATAGTCTACAACAAATGACCATAGGTGAGATTAAATATGTGACCTTAGTTTTGTGCACACGCCCTGAAATAAGGACAACCCTTAGCATTCAGGTAATTGATATGTCAGTAAGCAATTACTCAATCATCTTGGGAAGAGACTGACAAGCTTTGACGGGTGGATACCTCTCACTCAACATGATGCATTTATTCGTTCCTCGGAATGGTAAAATAATTATAGTCCTTAGAGAGGGAAGGATTTCACCTTACATAGAGAGTTTCCCACAACCTAATGTGAACTATATCGAAGAGGAACTAGGAGTGTATTCCATACTTGTTGAGGAGGATAACATTCCCTTGGAACAAATTGGTTTAGATGATGGTATGTGGCACATGCAGTTTGATGGTTCATGCTCTAATGAAGGTAACGGAGATGGAATTATATTGATTTCTCCTGTAGGAAAAATCCATAACTTTTCTTATATATTGGATTTTTATTGCACGAACAATGTCACTGAATTCAAAGATTTATTATTAGGCATTGAAAACGCCTATAATCTTGGTTGTGGTCACCTTTCAGTTTTTTGAGATTCTGAGCTTGTTGTGAACCTTGTACGTAAAATTTACTCTCCTAGCAACAAGATGATGAAACGATACACCCAAACTGTTTGGGCACTTATCTCGAACATATTATCTTTCAACATCACTCATGTTAAGAGGGAGTTAAACTCAATGGCTAATCGATTAGTTGTTTTTGAAGCCTCTCCTAATCGGAAACTTCTTCCACACATACCTAATTATACTTTTCAATCTCTATATCATCCACATATCCATGAAAATATAGAATCTTGGAAGGTCTTCCCTAATGATGAGATCATATGTGCTTTCATTCAAAATGAACCTTATAAGCCCAAGGAAATTATATCCATAGAAGACAACAAGATTCTTAAAGGCTCGACTCCTCTAGAGATTTTTTTTTCATCGAGTGATGTAGGAAACAGAGAGAAATGTAAAGAAGAGGAGTCAAAAAGGAAGGTGGGTGAAACCATCTCCTTGAATAGTGAGACACCTGAATCTCCAAAGAAAGTTAAAATAGGTGCCCAATGTTCTGATGAAGAGAAAGTGAAGTTTGCCAAGATACTTGGTGAATTTCAAGATGTTTTTCCTTGGTCTTATGAGGATCTTCATGGTTTTGATCATGTTCTTATACATCATGCCATTCCTATATAGGAAGGCATAAAACCATTTAGGAAAAAACAAAGGTATATCAACCCTGCACCGGAATCAACTATTCAAAAAGGATTGGAAAAAATCTTGAAGGTTGGTATCATATTTCTAGTCAAGTATTTTGAATGGGTTTCAAATTTGGTTCTTGTCCGGAAAGCCACTGAGAATATCAGATTTTGTGTTGATTTTCGCGCAGTTAAGTGGGCTATTATGAAAGGTTATTTTCCTCTCCCTAACATAGAAATGATTTTGCAGCAAGTTACAGGGTCACAGATGATGCCCTTACTTGATGGTTTTTCTGAGTACAATCAAATCAAGGTAAAAGGGGTAGATAAATTCAAAACCACCTTTATTACTATTTGGGGTACCTTGACTTATGAACACATGCCTTCTGTATTATCTGATGCAAGTACCACTTTTAAAATGCCTATGAAAATAACTCTTGACAATTTGATCGGTGAAGTTATTCATATCTATCTTGATGATCTAATTGTGTACGTTAAAGGGATGTCAATTGTCTCGAAGTTTCAAGAGTTATGGTTGGGTTATTCCCCCTCATACTTAACATTTTCCATGAGTTATTCCCGAATTCCCGGTCATTTTTCCATTAAATCTGCTCACTTCCCCCTATTGCATAATCATTAGTTATATCTTCTTAATATGTTGTTATTGGTCTGCGAAACCATGTGTTATGAGTTCTTAATCTGTTGGAAACAGATTTCCTTGTGGAGTCGCCAGTTTGTTGACGATAAAAATCACAACAAGGATTTCGCCCGCAAAGTATTGTTAAAGCCTATTATTTAAACTAAGCTAATGATATATAATACTAGTAGGTGGGACCCCCTTGTAGATTGGAGGATCATATAAGGTTCTTATTTTATATTTATGATGTTGTTCGACACTTCTTATAGGATTCTACATAATTGATGATGAAATATTGGTTTTATTTGCGACTTAATGGAAGATGGATAATGGATTTTATGTGTTGGTTATGTTGCTCTAAACTCTAAATTCCATGTATGAATGGATTGTATTCACTATTATTACATTGCTATTGGTGCCATGAGTTATTACCTGTTACACCTGCATAAGACACATGTTAGTTATAATAAGAGACAAGAGCAATATGGAAAAAAATCCAAGAAGAAAGAACTAAACTATGTTATGCTGAAATTAAAGGAATTGATGTTAGTCCTAACTAGAAATGTTAGTGCCTATACGATTTTATTGAGTTATATGAGGCACATGTGATATATGTTATAGTATGTTTTTGGGAAATGGTTAATATGGATCGGGTGGTGCAATTGGCAAGCAATGTATGCAAGTTTTTATGCATGGATTAATGGTTTGGCTGGCTGTTGTGTACTACATAATTGAATGAGTGGAGGATGGAAGCGATGTGCAGTAAAAGCACGTCACTCCATACTTCTCCCACTATCTGTCGCCCTAGCTTGGTTATTGTTCATTTGATTTCTGATGTGGTTAAGCTCGGGGATTCAGGCGTGGAAGGAACTGCTCGACCAAGCTCCCATTTTTTAAGGCCATTTGGTTACAGGTACATTTTTTCGCCCATCCATGAACTCGCTCTATTTATGAAATGAATGTTGGCTTGGTGATGTATTGGTCTATTTTTTCTTGAGGTTGAAAATTATGTAAACTCGTGGTGTTTTCTCTGGAATGGTTTTTTGTGTTATTCGTTGCAATGGAAAAATTGATGCTTGAAGTCACGATTTCATTGGTTGTTCTGTGTGGTGGAAGACGTGATGGTTCTCTGCTTTATTTATGGGCTTTTATTAGAGGGTTTCATTATGTTTGGCCTTGTTGTCCGTCTCCTCACAATTATTGTAACTAAAACCAGTTGTATTTGGTGTTATGGGGTTGGTGCGTATGATTTGAACCACCTTTTGGTCACTGCATATCATTTTTCCACTTGGACGTGAGCTCATTTTACATTATTGGTATCCACAGAGTTGGTTATGGGTGGCTATTATGCCAAGAAGCTTTCTTTAGGGTTGGTTGGTATTACCTGGGCCCTGCATTGCTATCAGCATTACTCGGCTTTTGGGAAAACCATGAGAGTTATGCCTCTGCATGTTCTTGATGTTGGTTACTAGCCAGTAAGAAACCTCTTCTCCTCAGCCTCATGGTCTACCCTACCTGGTGTCGAACTGTCACCCTGTCTTGAAACCTAAGGGTTATAAGGCTTATGATTCCATCATGCTTGTCTCGAAGGATCCCATCTACTGTTGATATAGTTGACCTCTGGCCTCCCTTTGTTTGGTTCCACCGAGCAAACCCTTAGTTATTTTGTCATTAGTTACAAAGCCCGATTTTGATAAACTAAACTAGTCACACCATGTTGGTATCGTGTTGACTATCATGAGTTGGTTGAGTAGTACTGACAATGGTTTTTTATTATTGGATTGTCTCTGTTTGATCGGGTGGTTGGAGAGTTTTAAATGGAAATGACAATTGTTATGCAGTCACTACCTCCTTTTTTTGTGTTAGTTGAACCAATAACTCAACATTGTTATGAATTGATTGATTGGGAGTAAATGGTAATGGACAATCACAAAGATGCCTCTTTTCATTATGCGTGGTCTGTGTATTCCTATAGAGTTGTATAAATTGAAGTTCGTGACTACTGTGTTTTTAATTTTTCACAATCGAGATCATTACTAATTGGAAATTTGATGATTGGGACTTGGTTGTTTACTGTGTATGATTATGGGGACATCGTGCATCATTTTTTTTATTGCACCATCAGAGATGAAGCACAGGGTTTTTACATTATGATTTCATTGAAAATTTATTTGTTAATGTTGTCAAAAGAATGGAATTGGGCATGTTTAAAAGAGTCTGTGAAACTCAGGAGAGACCTATGTCTTTGTTTGATTTGAGGATTTATAAATTATGGACAGTGATTGATATTTGTATATGCTAAACAGAGTTGAGAAATATGACTGTGTGTGCCTTGGGATTTTGTTTTAAATAGAAAATGGAAGAAATGAAAGGAAACATAATTCTTTTTACAGGTTGTTTGAAAGGCATAGTGATTCTGAGTATTATGACACAGTGTTAATAAAAGTGTTGAAGATTTTAATGTGGGACAGTGAACTAGTTTTAACACACAGTAATGGTTTAATTGGTCGCAGTAGTTGTTTAATTGGTATTGGATCATTGCATTGAATACAATTTTTTTTTATGGATTACTTAATTGATTTTATGAACAATATTCCTTTTTTTTTCTCTACCATTATTTCACTTTTCGTACATTACAATCCCCTTGCCTTCCGATATTTATTATCCACCCCCTCTTCCTAAAATTTAATTATAGTTAAGATGAATTATGTATTATGACAATGAAAGGATCGCAGGGATGAGTTACAGTGATATATTCTTTTGGTTTATGATACAATTAATTGTTTGGTGTTTGTGAGCAGTAATCATGATCTTTCCCCCCTCATTTTAACATTTTTCGCTCAATACAACCCCTCACATATCCCAAAACCCTTGTTCACCCCCTTCTCATTGACAACTATTAAATGATTTGTATGGATTAGATTGCATGAGTCTGATATGTTGATGAGACAAATTTTATTTCATATTTAAAATAGTTGTCATGTATGGTTGTTAAATAAACTATTTGCTAATCAATTATGCATACAGGAATGTGTTTTTCCAGTAGAGGTAGTCATGGATGGGGTAACCGAGGTATAGGAAATTGGAACAGGGGCCCTAGAAGGCCAAGATTCTCTATACACTTTGATGCAGACTCGCAAGAGTTAGTCCAATTGTTTCAAGATGGATTTTTTAACTGGATTGGGAAAGGACTAGTCCAACCTAGGCCTAAAAGGCCTCCCTTCCAAGCCCCACAGGTCCCTATTATCCCAATGCCTCCTCCTGTCTCATTGCAACCTGTAGTCCTAGAAAACGATGGATGGCAGGAGATTGTCCACCCGACGGTCTCCCAACATTGTGGCTAGCCTAATTTATCTCTACCTACTCCGCCACCTATGAATCAAATTTCCAAAGCTACGCAAGTCCACTCACCAGTTCAGTCTTCCCATGCAAGAAAAAGGTTGAAAACCGAGGCCCACCGTGCTCTTGACAAAGGAAAATCCATTGCTACCCCTTCCTCACCCTCAAATGACTCTGATTAATCTGTGTCCTCCCACATGCATTTGAGAGATGATTTCTCTCATGTGATCATTGAGATTAGGCATAAAGGCTCCACAAAGCCTAAGGAAAATTCAGAGAGATCAAAATGTGACAGCAGCAGCAAGGGAAATATTGCCTCCCAACGTGGAAAATATGGATTTTAAGTTTTTATTTATTAATTATTGAGAATAATTGACTTCTGAAATTTTGGACGACACACTGTTTTATGGATATATGGGTAATATATTTTTGGAAATAATTTCAATTATCATTGATATAATTTTCAAATATGAAGTGATGATAGGACTCACAAGGAAGGATGTTTTGTTTGATTAACTAGTCTGTTATGATTGTTAAAGAACTAAAGGGAGTCACAAGGGGTCCCWCCTACTAGTTATTATTTATTTAAAACCCTTATTATGATTTTATTACTTTTCCCCCTTAACTAAAAGGTTGGTTGAGTTTTAGTTAACTTAACTAAAGAAGYAGTTCAACTACTTCAACCAATTCTAATTTGCTTAAAGGAAAAAGGAAAAGGAGAAACAAGTGGAGAATAGAAGGAGAAGCATACTAAGGTCTGCTCTTTGAGTTTTTGTTGAGATAATTCAGTTTTCATTCATTCTTTAATCCATTGGAAGCCTAATTCTATTTTATGATAGCAGGGTCCTATTGTAGACAACAAGATTTAGGGTTGAATTACATCATTCAGACACTTGTTTTTCAGAGGTGTTGATCTATCTTTGATAGTCTATGTAGACTTGTCTGTTTGTGAATTAGATTTCATGACTAACAAAGGCTATTGTGCAAAGTTGAGTGGGCAACAATCTGTGGCAAGTTGTTCCAGATTTTAAAGTTCAGTTTTTTACTTTCTTCCAAAAGTCCTTTTGTATGTTTCATCGGGGACGTCTAAGTTTGACTTTGGTCCAAAACTTCCTCAGGAAATTTTGTAAAGAGAATGATTCTTTAATGAATTAGAATGAAATAAAGGATTGACTTATGTCTCATCTATTTGATTATTGACTTGGTGTCTTTACTTTTGTCTCTATATTTATTTCAGCATCTGTTATGTTCAGAAAATTACATAAATAATGAATTTTTCAGCAAGCTTTTATTTATAAAAAAAAACAACCTAAACACTTGTAAAAAATACTTGTGAATTATGATACCAATTTTGATGGCTATAAATATAGGGTGATATTCCCGTCTATCTTGCTTTAGCCAAGAAATATCTGAAAATGCTTGTGTAAGATCATTTCATATATTTTCCTCAATAGTCCTCGGGAGTCTTACCGACCCACTTGTCTTCAGTCCTCTGGAAGAGCTTTGAAATTATTTATCATGCCCATACCTTTGGTTTTGACTGTAAATTGTACACCCCCCTCCCCGAGGTTGACTACGAGTTGGTAAACTTAGTGACCTTTCTTAGGTATCTACAGAGGTGATTATGGGGGGCTTCCCATGATACCTAAAGCATATGTCGTATCACACTTTCAATACCCTTGGAGGGTGATCCCACGAAAGAGAGGGTTTATTGCACTGAGAAGGGTTGTTACATGGAGGTCTAGGTAATGACATATGATCTCTTCGTTGACGGCTTGACATATCATCTTCGGAAGATCCTTTTATCTATTATAGCTTGGTTGATTACTTGTAGTTTTATTTTAGGAGTGTATTTATTTTAAAGTTCGTAGTTGGCTTTAGACAACGTTAAAGTTTCACTGTGGTTGATCACGAGATTCGTATGTCCCAGAAAATGCAAGGGTTTGACCCTGAAGATCAAGGTCATCCAAACAACCCTTCCAATGAAGGAACAATTAACGAAGAAATTTTCTCTGAAACGGGGAGTGTTGTTCCTTCAGGTGACCCCATTGAAGGGGCGGTTGAAATTGTTGAATAAGGTAACTTATTCACCAATCCCCCTCCCTCAACAGTCACCACGGTACCTACCAATTTTAATATTGAAAACTATCNGGAAAAGGAGAAACAAGTGGAGAATAGAAGGAGAAGCATACTAAGGTCTGCTCTTTGAGTTTTTGTTGAGATAATTCAGTTTTCATTCATTCTTTAATCCATTGGAAGCCTAATTCTATTTTATGATAGCAGGGTCCTATTGTAGACAACAAGATTTAGGGTTGAATTACATCATTCAGACACTTGTTTTTCAGAGGTGTTGATCTATCTTTGATAGTCTATGTAGACTTGTCTGTTTGTGAATTAGATTTCATGACTAACAAAGGCTATTGTGCAAAGTTGAGTGGGCAACAATCTGTGGCAAGTTGTTCCAGATTTTAAAGTTCAGTTTTTTACTTTCTTCCAAAAGTCCTTTTGTATGTTTCATCGGGGACGTCTAAGTTTGACTTTGGTCCAAAACTTCCTCAGGAAATTTTGTAAAGAGAATGATTCTTTAATGAATTAGAATGAAATAAAGGATTGACTTATGTCTCATCTATTTGATTATTGACTTGGTGTCTTTACTTTTGTCTCTATATTTATTTCAGCATCTGTTATGTTCAGAAAATTACATAAATAATGAATTTTTCAGCAAGCTTTTATTTATAAAAAAAAACAGCCTAAACACTTGTAAAAAATACTTGTGAATTATGATACCAATTTTGATGGCTATAAATATAGGGTGATATTCCCGTCTATCTTGCTTTAGCCAAGAAATATCTAAAAATGCTTGTGTAAGATCATTTCATATATTTTCCTCAATAGTCCTCAGGAGTCTTACCGACCCACTTGTCTTCAGTCCTCTGGAAGAGCTTTGAAATTATTTATCATGCCCATACCTTTGGTTTTGACTGTAAATTGTACACCCCCCCCCGAGGTTGACTACGAGTTGGTAAACTTAGTGACCTTTATTAGGTATCTACAGAGGTGATTATGGGGGGCTTCCCATGATACCTAAAGCATATGTCGTATCACACTTTCAATACCCTTGGAGGGTGATCCCACGAAAGAGAGGGTTTATTGCACCGAGAAGGGTTGTTACATGGAGGTCTAGGTAATGACATATGATCTCTTCGTTGACGGATTGACATATCATCTTCGGAAGATCCTTTTATCTATTATAGCTTGGTTGATTACTTGTAGTTTTATTTTAGGAGTGTATTTATTTTAAAGTTCGTAGTTGGATTTAGACAACGTTAAAGTTTCATTGCGGTTGATCACGAGATTCGTATGTCCCAGAAAATGCAAGGGTTTGACCCTGAAGATCAAGGTCATCCAAACAACCCTTCCAATGAAGGAACAGTTAACGAAGAAATTTTCTCTGAAACGAGGAGTGTTGTTCCTTCAGGTGACCCCATTGAAGGGGCGGTTGAAATTGTTGAATAAGGTAACTTATTCACCAATCCCCCTCCCTCAACAATCACCACGGTACCTACCAATTTTAATATTGAAAACTATCCCCTACCAATCGACATGTATAGTAGACAATCTTCTGGCATGCACACATCAACATACACCTCTACAGTCGAAATTATAATACCCCCAATGGATCCTAAAATTGTCTCCCTAGCACACCTTACCACTTCTGGCACTTTTCCTTAGTGGCCAACATCGTTGACCCCAATAACCCCACCACAAATATATGTGGCGGCAACTCATGTTCCCACCACTAGAACTGAACCTAAATTGACACCAATCACAATACTTGGTCATCCTCTACAAATTCACTCTAGTCATGTAGCCAGTAGTGTCTTTTCCACGAGCCCTACAACAAGTACGTTGTATTTTCACCCCTCCATTCAAGTAGGTAAGTTAACGACATTCACCCAAACTATTTATCCTACACTGAATATTCACATAGGAGGTTCTTATTTAGCTTCCCTGGGGGAATTCTAATTGGGGGGGAAATCCTCAGCCCCAGGGCCCTCTACCACAAACGGGTAACAACCAACATGGGGGAAACAACCACCATGGGGAAAAAACCCATTTGGGGGGATACCCTCAGTTGCAGGGCCATTACCAGCATAGGGGCAACAGTTTGTCGGGGGGAAAC
>JZKD02S0256290.1:0-12158 GCA_000966675.3 Picea glauca | reverse complement strand
GCCTAGTTCAGAATCTAAACCTAAGTCTAAAACTTCTCTAGGGTAAAATTTTGTTAAACCTTAAGAAAAAGACCAAAAAAAATAAAAAAAAATAAAGATATAAACTAAAACCCACATAGGTAATAATTTTAATCTTCTTAAATTTAGAGGGTAAAATGAAGAGAGGAATAATTTAATTAAAATCCATGGTTTTCAATTGTAAAGAGGAAATAAATTATTTAAGTTGTGGAAGTATAAAAAGATTTTAAATTAATAATAAAGGGAAAAGAGTAAATAGCGCAACTGCCATTTTGGCTCTAATAAAAAGGGGAAAGAAGGGAATAATAAGAATTAGGAAACTAAGTAATGGAGGAAATATAATTAAGGAAACTTGGGAACTTATGGTAAAAAGCGAGGTCAACATATTAAGGAATCTGCAATTAATAACCTTCTAATTTGAGCTAATTTAGCAACTTCATTTTTAGGGAAATTATTTAAAACATGTAAAGGGATATAGGAACACCTAGGAGGAAATTTAGGAGCAACTCTAGGTGGGTGAGGGAAATGAGTAATTTAATAATTTAAAGAAAATAATCATTTAAGGAAAGAGGGGGATGGACGACACTTGTGCGAAGGAGAATTTAGAATATTTTTATTAAAACTTAATTAAAATGTGATTTAGGGACAGTTGGAGGTTGGAAAAACTCTATAAAAGAAAGGGAAGATGAGAAAGAGGGGGATCAACTGTTAGCGTAATGTTACGCTACCAGATTTGTGACTTGACTGATTGCTTGTGAGGAGTTGGGATTTCCTAGCTCGGATAGGAGTGGTAGCTCGACCTTGCGAGGTGAGCTAGGAGCTAGATGTACCATATGGAGAGTGTGTGGCCCCTTTGCAGCTCAGGGGGCTAAAGGGAAAGCAGAGTACCCATAGAGATTGGCTGGGAGGTATCGGTGAGGTCTCGACGGTCGGCGAGTGGGAGCGGCAAGGAGCACGCAGACGACACTCAGAGCAGGAAAGGGCAATGATACACATATTTGTTTAATTATAGTATGTTGTTAGAATGTATGATTAGGATCTTCATGTGCATTTGAGTAGGTGGTTGATTGTCTAGTCTCATGACCTTGAAACTTTAATGATGGCAAGGTTCCTTTAATTTCGGGTTCTAATCATTGGTCAAGAGTGCTTTGCTTGTTATATAAATGTTAGATGAACCAGCCTGGTGTTGCATAACCTCCTTCATAACCTAACTCTGTGATGCCCTCCTAAATGGCCCTGTTTCCTTTTTAAATTATTGTGTTTGTGATTGACTCTTTGGACAGGCACACTTGATGTCAACTTATCCCCTAACTACCGATGTTCTCCCATTTTACCCCAATGATTGTCGTCACCAGAACGCATTGTTGGTTGCGTTTTCAGTGAACCTGTAGATGACTGCGAGCCAATGCGTGGCTTGGCTGTGTGCCCAACCTTTGGTAGTTCTTCAGATTTCCTAAGTAGGAAATTAGACCAGTTGTGAAGGAATGATTAACTCTTACTACATGCCAAAGCTATGTCATGTGCTGGTTCTACAAAACATTGCAATCTTCATCCTTATTTTCGATTTTACCCTTTAGACTCAGGATTTATCTTTGTCATGTCATTTTACCTTCTGTAATTTGCACCCACCGTAGGCAAGGTTAAATCTGGGTACTACACTGATTCTAAATTTTCACTATGAGCCTCGCAAAATGTGACCTTATTTTAATTTATATAATCCTTGCCCTTCTGCCACTTGCCTTGGCAGTGATTCCATGTGTTGACGGTCCGCCCTTTTGACACAACAAATTGCCATCTTTTCATACAAGGATTACCTGGTGATTGATGGCGACTTTCTCCTCTAATTGACCTCATTTTAGTTGAGTTTTGGTGTTACCTTTCTCTGCATTTGCATGGGTGTTCCTCAGCGACTAGGAGCAGATACCCACACGGTTTTCAACCAGTCTGATCTCTATGATTTTTGTTATTTTATCTCTGTGTTTCATGTTTGTATTTCTTCCTGATTACGGAGGATACCCACGTGAATTTGACCACCATGTCTACGTTTAGGGGGGTTGTATATCTCTTCAACTCTGTGGAGGACCCCCACAGCCATCTGAACCCTCTATCGTTAGCGTATTACCCTTTTTTTTATAGTTATTATCCCTACATCTACGTGCTCCGACTATGTGCATTCCCCATGGAATACATTCCTACAATCTTAACCATTAAAACCATTATACCTGTGCGCCATGCTTTGAAGGATCGAAAATTTGTTTTTATACATCTAATTGATTGTGTTTTACTTGGACTGTGTATTTCTTTCCAAACCTGGGCTGTAATTTATCCTTGTGATGTTCCGAATGAGCAAGGCTCTAGCCTGTCCACCTCTGAGATGTCAGGATGGAAGCGACCTTTAAGGGCAGTGGCAGTTTCCCGTGTGGATTCCTGGAATTAACGAGTAAATAGTGGCATGGATTTTTATAGTAGTTTTTGTTTTCAATTGGGTGACTACAACTGTAATTAACCTAACTATCGTACCCCCTTTATTGGTGATTATAACAGTAATACAACGGTTGAATTGATTGGCAGATTAGTTGTTGAATCTTCCTCCTTGTTTAAATAGTGTCATGTTAAAGGTGATGGTAGAATTGAGTTAAGGTGTAATTATGATTATTAGTCTTAATAGCTTAATTGTTCTCAGCTAACTTAATTCAGTTCCTTGTCCCTTCATTTAATTCTAGTTAAATTTCTAATTGGGATAAGAAGAATTTTGTCTTAATATAAATTGTTAGCGGGTATGGTTTTAATCTATTTGTGTTGTTTTTATAAATGTTTAGTGGGTATTGGTGTAGTGGGTCTGGTTCTAATATAAATTTAACATGGTTTTAATATCATTTGAGTATTGTCTCATTACTAATTGAATATCATTCTATTACAATCAAATATGGTTTAATTATATTGGGGATATTGTTGTAATGGAATAGTTATGGTTTTCTTCCCATAGATATATATATTTATATAATCTATTGAATGTAAGGTAATGCAATAACATGTTAGGTTAATGAAAAGTAATATAACAAAATGTAAATGTATGGTAACAATTGTTAAAGTAATGTTGAGATAACATGGAGAATGCTTTATGTTAGTGCTAACATTCATGGTAAGGTAAATGTTAGTGGGTTTATCATTATGGTAATGATATCGTTGCTCAATTGGATTTTGTTTTTATTGCGTATTGGGTTTTTCTATGTTGCCCTTAATTCTGGTGGGCACCCTTATTCGATGGGTTCCTTCTGCAGGGTGCTTTTATTTGATTGGCTTAGGTTTGGACTGTTAAATTTAGGGTTAATAAAGTTGTTGTTTATTTCTATGCTGACGTTTACGGTCGGGTTAATTTTAGGGTTAGTAGTATAGTTGGAATTTTCCAAACTCACAGTTATATGGTGTCAAACTCTTCGATATGATAAAGCTAGCCGCTCTATATATAAGTCTGTGTGTGTGATTATTTTATGTGTAAAGAATCCAGTGTCGTATCAAGAGTCTCGGGCCATTTAAAGGTAGGGTTTCCACTCTTGCGACACACCTCTAAGGTCGTATCAGTAGTCGCGGGATCTTTAAAGGCATAGTTCCCACCACTTCGACCTCCTGACAGATATTACTAGTTTCTGCTTGAGCATTCGTCTAGGAGCCTATCTGACATTCTCTCTCTCTGGAGCAGAGAACTAAGATTAAACGCCCTACTTTCCTATGAAAAAATAGTAAAATATATTACTATGGATTCTTCCATCTGTGTTCGTACTGTACATAACACAGTATGTCGTTTAATGCTTGCAGTTACTTGTTGTGCACCTTATGTCTATGGTCATTTAATGCTTGCAGTTACTTGTTGTGCGCCTTATGTTTATGGTCGTTTAATTCTTGCAGTTACTTGTTGTGCGCCTTATGTCTATGGTCATTTAATGCTTGCAGTTACTTGTTGTGTTCCTTATGTCTTCTTGTTGTGATCATCTTGGTTACGTCTTATTAGTCATTGGGTGGTGACGTAGAGTCAAGTGTGTCTGTTCCTTTTTACATGCGTGCACACACCTTAAACAAAAAAAATAAATATTTGCACCTGTTAAAGAGTTGCTGTCGTAATGAGGAGGATGTCACATCCTTCCATATGATGCATAACTGTAAGTTCAAATTTCGTAGATGTTTGAAACTAAATCTACAATTTAAAACAACTTCCATAGTAATTAAATTGCCAGTTTAGGATGAAACATGAGTGGTGAGAAGATTTGAATAATCCAATAGTCATTAAATTTTTTCAAACAGACAAGAAAAGAAAATCCTGTAGATAAATCTTTGAAGGAGTAATTACTTATAGCAGTTAGACTAGAAATTTAAGACTACATTTGGGAATTTCCCTCTTTCCAACCACTATGCAAAACCGAGCAAAATTATATCGAACGCCTATAAATCTAAATTGCAACTATGTTTGTTGGGACTCTTAAAAGGTTTAAAAAATGAAACTTGAATACCTTTTTCACCGAAGACGAGAACGAAACATCTGAAATCTTTGCATAGATGAAATCCTGGAAAGATTTATGATTTACGAATATCAGTAGTTATATGCAAGAAAAATAAGGAGAACACCAACAAAGTGATAATTGTTAATAACGGAGTATTCCAGGATAACACTTAACTTTTGATTCACAGGCTCGCATGTTTTTCTTTTCCCTTGTCGCTTTCCGTCTAGATAGACGCTTGGGCCGAGGGTGATGGTGCAATAACACTCTTATGGGTAACCTCACATCAACATGGCCCATAATTAATGACACATACCAATTATTGAAATGAATAAAATGAAAAAAAAAAGGAAAACTTTACACTGTGGGCACGATCTTAATGAAATGAAATAATAAACAGTATTAAGTTTTCATTTTAATCCATAAATGGTACAAGGCATGTTGTGTGGAACAGAGTACAAAATTTTCATACAGAATCAGGACTATACCTAACTGGCTGAGCCTAACCTTTCCAAAATCCAAATTGCATAAAGTAGTTACAACTCAATAAACATTACCGAGATATCCCTTCTATTGAATTCCAAATGGATAGACCACGATAAAGAAAATAACTATTATAATAAAAGAGTATGATGTACCATAGGATATCACTACTGAACAATTCAAATTGCACAGGTCACATTTTATTTGATCCCGTACATAAATACTTTAGACATAAAGAAAACAACACATGCGAAGGAACCATCCAAATTGGATAAACCATGGAAGTAGGGGTTCACCCCTCTACAATGAAAGGAAAGAAAAAAATATAGTACTCCACAATGGGACCTTGCCTTTCCGAAAGGGAATTCTCACATGGTCTCATGAAATTTAAATTTAGGGCCTCGACTTATGGACTGTAAGAAGAATGATAGCAGAGGGTTACGAAACCTTAGGATTTACAACAGATACAAGAGATACAAATTGTTTTCTCCCTAAAACAATAAGTGAAAGATCGTATTCTTAGAGGGGTTGAGGAATGAATGACCAAAACAATATCCCTCCTACGGGCACATAAGACAACCAGAAAATTTTACAGTGGAATAACAATAAGGGAAGTTTTAAGTGTAAAGAATAAATATATAACATGATTTACAAAACAAAATGGTTTTCTTTTTCCCTAAGAGCCACCTCTCTATTTGACTAGAGTAATATGTTAAAGACTTACCAGGGGAAGTAGAGTCACGCTATCTATTGATTGGTCAAATGAACCTCCATTGTTGACAATCCCCTCTTCTAAAGGAGTAATACACAAATTCGTTCATATAATTTTACAATGAGAATAGTAAATGCATAAAAACCCTAATAGGAACCCTACCTACTCAGTTAAATGCTGAAATTATGAAGGACGACTTAACCATGTGACACGGCATAGTTGGCATGACTGGAATGGGAGAAAAGTTAGGTAAGAGCATCGTAACTCGCACTCACAGGTTTCCATTAAACAATATATGCAGAACCTTAACTACCACCTGACAGTAATCCACTCTCTCCCATCAAGTTAATTCATGAAGTAAATGAAGTCTTCTGAGATTCGACAAGCTAGTACATGTACACAACAACTGTTTGTTATAGTTAACATATAATACAAGAAAATGTTATTTAGTGTTTCATTTGGTTAAGTCAAAACAAAACAATATCTCGTTACTCAAACTCTGTAGGGAAAGGGAACGGGAATATTATTAACCCTAGATATTTCGTAAAAGGAACCCTTCGAAAATCGAAACCATGAATGATAATGCTAAACGCTTTTCAACAAAGTCACTTCCTTTCAACTTTGATTATAGGATCTTAACCATGGGCTTATATCTATGTATATATGGTAAGAAAATGTTTGTTTCCTCGAATGGACAGTCTCAGTAGTATTGCTCGCAAACCTTGGAAATCTCTTGTAAAGAGAGACTAGGATTACAAGTCCTAAGTTTAACCTGTCACATAGATGCATGTGTTTAGGTAAGAAAGATTGGAGATTTAATCATTAATTTCATTATCAAGTAAGTTAGAAAGGTATGTAGTTGGCTTCTTGTGGTAGGACATACTCAAGTGATGTCAAAATATTATAACCTTAACGAAGATTTCTTTCCTTATTCAATAATCATGTAAGACTGAAATTGGAGATTAATGCCTCATAGGAATTTTTTTTTTATGACGAAATTGAGGTACATTACATGTACCTTGTTATAAATATTTTTTTATAAATATCCACATGCTTTATCCTAACTTGATGATCATCAAAACATAAATCGATCTTAGAAAATATTGTAGCTCAAAGTACTTGATCAAACAGATCATCAATATAATGTATTGGATATCTATTTTTAATGGTCATTTTATTAAGATCCCTATAAATAATACATAGACATAATGTATCATCTTTCTTTCTAACAAAAAGTATTGGTGCCCCCCATGGAGGCACACTTGGTCGGATATATTCATTATCTATCGATTCTTGAAATTGACTTTTTAGTTCATATAACTCTAGGATATTCATCCTATAAGGAGATTTTGAAGCAGGTATTTCTACAGGTATCAGGTCTATGGAGAAATCTATTTCTCTCCTAGGAGGTAGTTCTATAATGTCTTGGAATACATCTTGAAGTTCCCGGAATACTGAAAAGTTATCTAACTCATTATTATTTTCCTATTTTTCATTATAATTTATGTGTACAACTAGTAGTTCACACCCTTTTTGAATGCATATTTTAACTTGTAAGGATATTATTTTTCTAATACTAACATGACTTGATACTCCTTTAATGTATATAATGTTACCTCTCTCATCTACAAAGGTAAATGTTTTATTGTAAAAATCTAAGACCACTTTAAACGTTTCCACCCAATCCATACCAATTAGCACATCATAATATCCTAATGGTAATGTGTTTAAGTCTATCTATGTTCTTAGTTATTTCATACCAAATTCACATTTTTCAACAACATTCATAATTCTCCTTTTAGTTATTGTAGCTAACTATACTAACTAAGGATTTTCAAACTTTTCCTTATGTAACTTAAATATTTATACAACTTTTTGAACTTAAACTAGCACTGGATCAATTAAAACAATAATTGGTTGGTTATGTATCATACCTTCAATTTCTACCATTGAAGTTTGATGATCTCCCTAACGATTTTCCAAATATGCGCTAATTTTTGGTGTAGACCTTGCCATCTCACCAACTATAGTTACTTCCTGTATTTTTTGCACATTTTTTTTCGCCTTCTTCCTAAGAGGAAAAAATTTATAGTAATGTCGATAACTATATTCCTAACATTTTACTGTTTCTTTTTAGGCAGTTTCTCTATTGAAGAAGGTCTGTGGTTTGACATTCTTATTTTCAGGTTGATTGAAAGGTTTCTAGTTATGAAATTATTACCTTATTAAAATATCTTGTCAACATTTCTATTAGAATAATCTCTACCTTTCTTCTTAGGTTCAAACCTCTCAACCTTTTCCCATTCCAATTCTTGTAATTCTCATTTCTATTTTATACTTCTCAAAACAAAGTTTAGATTTTCTCATGGTTTCTTCCAATGTTTTTGGGTTATCAAACTCAATTCGATCTTTATAAGAACTAGGCAGGAAACCCAATAATAATAAAATCTTTGGTTTTTCATCCATAATGTAAGGCATATATAATGCAACAAACTAAAAAACTTAGTAGATAAATCTTTCATTGTAAGATTTCCTAGTTTTAGTTCACAAAAATCCTTGGCTTTACCCTCATAATATTGGTCTGACATGTATTGTTTCTTAAAATATCTCTCAAAGGTTTTCCAGGTGATTTTCCTTTCCTTAATACTTTTTAATATTTTGATATGCTCCCACCATATATATTTTTTTTATGTCATATTATAGATAAATATTTGGTCTTTAAGCTCACTTGACTAATTGTAAATTTGAAAGTATTTATGCATAACAGAGAGTCATGCATCTACTTCCTCACCAGTATCCACTTCTCCATTGAAGGTTGGTGATTTAATCTTCTTAAATTCTCCCGTGACTTCATCATGTTGTTTGGGTTTCTTTTTGGTTATTTCTTTAGCACTAGAACTACTTTTAGTAGATGTTTCAATCTCTTATATATCCTTGTATACTAACTTTTTCTCATATTCAGGATACTCCAATTTTCTTTATTTCTTCTTCGGCTGGGCTATATTAGAGTTTATAGAATTCTTCCCCTTATTTTTATCAGTATTTTGATTACAAAGATTTTCAAGAAGAATTTCATTTATTTCCTCTCAAGTCTTTATAATTCTTTCATTATCTCCTCTCACAGTTTTTAGTTCTTCTCTTAGATATTTTACTGTCTTTAAAATTTCAGAATTCCAATCATTATTCAGGTCCACCTAGATATGTCTATCACCCAAATTAGCTCATTCGAGATTCTCTTGAAGATGTTCTTCTCCCTAATGTTTAAGTACTTCTATCATTTTTCTGCAAAATCAAACTATTTTTCTTCCTAGAGGTAAGAATAAAATTATGACAATTTACATGTTACATTTTTCTATGATAAATCCCATGAAAAGGCCAAGTGTTGTAACCTACAACTCTAATACCATTATATCACAAACCTTACTTTACATTTCAGTTTATTATATATATATATATATATATATATATATATTTATTCAACCATAATAAACTATTTACTTCTTGTATTTATAATTCTTGCATATAAGTACATTATGATTTCCTTAGCATACAATAGTCTCACTATTCTTTGATTGTTTTGGTATACCAAGGAAACCATAGAGAATAATTTATTTCGAAGAAGTTCTTCATAAATTCACGTCACCTATAGTATCCTATACTATAATGAGTTGAAAAACTCCATACTTGAAAATATAGTTCTAAAATTTATCCTAAGTCATATTCCACTAAGACTAGGTACTTGATAACCTTTATATGTTTGATTTTACTAGGTTTCATATTCTATTTGTTATATATATAGTCATTACAATCTGAGGACATGATCGATGACATGTATAAGGGTCTCACGTTTGTTATTTGTTTGCTTTATCCCCCTTATGGTTATACATTACCACTCGACTCTATATCATTGTTATTATAACTTTTAATTGTATCATACCTTATATGAGTTCATGTAATTCGACGTATAAAGTTTTTCATTATATTAGCCTTCTTAAAGCATCTCATATATAAAGTGGATTTCACGAAATGTCAACCATTATATATATAATTGTTTCATTGTATCATCCAATGTATAACATATACTAATGGGTTCCAATGTACAATATATATTAATGGGTTTGATTGTGTCATCTAATGTATAACACTTGTCATATGAAGGGCAACTCATAAATAAGTGGATTTATTCTATAGTTTTATGAGGATTTAACTTGTATTAGTACTATTTTCTTAATTTAATTTATTACATACTTTCCTTTGTTAAAGAGTGTGTCATACAATGTATTTACCATGCAATGATCCTGCATGCACCACCTATGGGGGTTACTATATCGAGGATATTTTATCGATAGTTGTCATAAGAAAGTATACGTGTAGAATCACATCGCTTACACATTTCAGGGTTTACTTGTTTGATCCTTAGCTCTTCAGACCTCTCCCTAACTTGGCTCATTTCACACTTCTTAGTTTTGTTTTCTCATCTATGAAACTCATCCTGAGAGTTTTTAAGGTTTTACAGGACCCTCTCACATATTTTAGAACCTACATAAGTCCATATAGATACATTTATGTAGAATAATAGGTTGTCCCTATAGTGAATAGTATACTACGCTTGAGCAGTCTTTTAATCGAATCAAATTATTTCTAATCCAATTAATCTACATCAACTATGTAATTCTATCAAATACATATGATAGTAAGATAATCGTCCACAATAGTAACTGAATACAATCATTTCAATGGTACAGTCATGAAAAGAGGAGAGTAGAGAGACATATCTGAATTAGTCCGTGGGAAAACAATCAGAACAACCACGTTCCTCCCAACCGTTAGAATAGGGCAGACAACGCTTACCCGATTCACCCCCTAGCCTGACCATGAATCCATGAGGGAAAACTTGAAATATTCTCTTTAGCACTGTCCTCCTCTATCAATAGTATTTTCCTTTCCTCACACTCAATAATTGGTGTTCATAACAACAAGTACACATTGGTCTTTTTCCCCAGCATACTCGGTAGTGTCCTACCTCCTCACATATGCTATTTATCAAAACAATCCCCCTTAGTTTGTAGGTATTTTTCTCTCTCTTGGGAATTTTTTCATATTTCTAAATCCCTTATATTCAGGGGCTGCCAATGGCCAAATCCCTGATTTTCCACTTGTAAAAATCAGCCTTGAGGTACTTCCAAAATGTTCCCCTCTCATGGAGTCATGGTTAGCTGATTTTAACATGGCTATTCCATTTGTCCTCCTGTAGTAAATATAAAATATTTTTTTTTCATACAAGTGTCATAATCAAATAGTTAATTGGGTCAAATCAGAATCTTTGCCCAACAATCATAATAATTAATTACAATTTTCCAAATTCGAAATTTGTAATTTCCATAAATGGAAAAAAAATTCCAAATTCGAATTTACCAAGAAAGGAATAGTTTTCTAACAATTTTTTGAATTTTGAAAAATACTTCATTTTTGGTGATGTCACATCCTTTCCCCCTTCAATAAAACACTGTCCTCAATCTTCATTCCTTTCTAGCAATAGGATTGGATGAGATTTCCACAAATCTCCCTCCAACTCCCAAGTGGCCTCCTCGGGGCTAAAGTGCTTCCATTGCACCTTTACCTGAGCAACGACTCTATTCCAAAGTGATATTTCTCTCCAGTCCAAATGCATAGGGGTTCCGCCTAGAACTTACCTTCTGGTTCCACTTGCACCAATTTCCAATCAATCATATGAGTAGGGTCATGGACATACGTTTTCAACAAGGAAACATGAAATACATTATGAATTCTTAGATTAGCTGGAAGTGCAAGTTGGTATGCTACAGGTCCAATTCGAGCTAGTATCTCGAAGGGCACACAAAACTTGGTTGTCAACTTGGCAAAGTTCCCGAGTTGTAGTGAACTCTTTTGAGCTTTGACTTTTAAGTAAACATGATATCACACTTGAAATTCCAAGTGTCTTATTTTTTGGTCCGCATAACTTTTCTGTCTGTCATGTGCCTCTTTTAAGTTCTATTGCACCTTTCTTACTGTACTTTCCATTTCTTGGAGCATTTCTAGTCCAACCATGAGTCTGTCAACCGGGTCATCCCAGCTAACTGGTGTCATACACTTTCTGTCGTACAATACCTCTAAGGGGCTCAATTTAACCGAAGTTTGGTACCCATTATTATATGAAAATTCTACCAAGTACATGTAGTCTTCCCACTTACTCAGTTTTGTTCTTACATTGCGGAGCATATCTTCTATGATCTGATTTCTTTGTTCGGTCTATCCATCCATTTGTGGATGGTAACTTGTGCTGAAATTCAAATTAGTGTTTATCCCTACAAACAATTTGTAACATCCCGCTCTGGCGCACTTACCTAACTTATTATTTGAGGACACTTGCTCGCAAGTGATCTGGATTTATATGATAAAACTTTTCTTTCATTATGATGCATTGAGTTATA
>JZKD02S0256278.1:302649-313410 GCA_000966675.3 Picea glauca | reverse complement strand
CTATCTCTACAAAGTTTCAAAGTTTGAAACATCCCTGAAAATAAGTTATAGGGAAAGTTCCAAGATGGCCAGTTTGAAACGAATTTCGAGAGAATTTAGGAACCCTAACTTCCATGGGGAATATCTATGAAATTAAAGTGAACCATAATCTAAAATTTTTACCAAATCTACACTAAGATCTTGCCTCTGTCTCTGGAAACTTAAAATGTTTGAAACATCTTAAAAACTATGTTATAGCTAAAGTCCCAAGCTGACTTGTTTCAAACTGATTTTAGAAGCATTTAGGAACCCTAAATTTCATAAGGAATATATATGAACGTATAGCGAACCAACCTATGAAATTTGTACCACATGTACATCAAGATCTCTCCTTTGTCTCGAAAAAGTTTCAAAGTCTGAAATATCCTAGAAAATGAGTTATAGTGAAAAGGCCAAGCTGATCTATTTGAAACTGATTTTAGGAGCATTCAAGAAATATTACTCTCACGTTGTTTGAAGTTTAATATTCCACATAATATTACTCTCACCAATATTTAATTCTCATGAAACTTGTGTATTGGGAAACGGGACGGTGGTAACTCGGCACACTGGGGGGTTTTCTTGTAAACTTAGAGTTTGTTCTTATCAATTTATTGTTGAGAGATATTGCCATAATTTTCGTGATTATTATATTTGTCAAATCTACTCCTTATAAGATAAGGTTGATTAATATGAATATTTTGTATTTAGATGTTTTCCTTACTATATTCGAGAACGTTCCTTTTGTTTTCTTAAGGATTTAGTTGTTATTCTCCAAATACTTATAGTTTATAAAAACCAGAGATTTTAACTTTTGTTGGCCACTTTATAAAGGTTAATTTTCAAAATGCATACACTATGTTGATTATGTCTCATTGTCCCTCTAGAACTAGTCAAAATATTCCCATGGTTAGCCTCAAAGATTATATGATAGTATGCGGAGGATCATAAACTTAGTTAGTGCCATGGTTTCACGCTTGTTATACATTTTTCTTTATAAATTTGAACGTTAGAAGTGTTTCTCAAAAGCAATACAACTATCTTCTTCTAAACATCTTCATTGTTCTCATCTCATTGAGTTAGTGTTTCTAGGTTATTTCCTTCTTTTTCTTTTCAAAAGAAACACAACTATGTCCTTTTTATGAAACATCTTCATTGTTCTCATCTCATTGAGTTAGTGTTTCTAGGTTATTTCCTCCTTTTGCTTTCTTTTCATTGTTCTCATCTCATTGAGTTAGTGTGTCTAGGTTAGTTCCTTCTTTTTCTTTCTTTTAAATTATTTTCTCCCGAGATAGACTTTTTCCTTCCCTTTTCCATGAACCTCACTAAACATTATATCTGAATAATATTTATTTAAACTTATTGTCTATAAGAATATGAAAAATTGCACCCACAACACAAATTGTAAAGTGTTTGTTACATGCACAAGAAAAGAGCACACATGATTCTTTTCATTTTGAGTTCATCTTTAGAGAAGTTGCAAGTTGACCATTATGTTCTAAAGAAACATCATTAGGGTGTACAAAAGAACCACCTTTAGCAAGGTTATGCAACTCATTGGGTTTTTTTTTGTTGAGCACACACTTATACTAAGAGGGGGGTGACGGGGGGTGTGAATGAGTATAAGACATTTTTTTTTCCTTTTCAAATATTCATCAACCATAAGAAAATAATCACATATGATATCTATTAATCGTAGAACATTGAAGACAAGATTTATGTGGAAACCCTTTTGGGAGAAAACCACAAAAATAATATTTATAATTCTTTGTTAGCACCAAACTGTTGTTACAAATATTTGTAGTCACCAACCCATTGGACACACAAATCCCCACTAGTACAAGTCCTAGTAGGCACCAACCTACTCTTACAAATCTTCATAGAAACCAATTTACGCGAGACACCAATCCCCACTGCTAAGGACTAGCTTAGCAAAATAAACCAATATCTTTGTTTGAGTGTTACGAACCTACTCGTACAGATATTCTTAGACACCAATATCCTGGAGATACCAATCCCCACTGCTAAGCACCAACTTAGCAAGATACACCAATCTCTTTGTGTGAGTTGCACCAACCTTCATCGAATCTTCTTGCTACTTCTTCCCTCACTAGGTTTTCTTGTTTCTTCTACCTTCACCAAGTCTACTCATTACTTTTTCCTTCACCAAGTATGCTCACTACTTTTTCCTTTACCAAGTCTGACCAATCTTTGAATTTCCAAATGGTAACTTTTTGAAAGCTTGTTTTTGGGGCCTCTTCTCAAGAAAGAACTTGTACAGCATGCCACGTATCCAATTTTGCAAATCCGATTCTAAAATTGTCGCTCGAGGTACTTATGTATGTCTCCTCTATTCTCCTAAATTTTCATAGTTTGAATAGTCTAATCAAAGAATTTATAGTGAAAATGTGAAGTTTACCTATTTAAAATTAATTTTGAGAGCATTCAAGAACCCTAAATTCCATAGGGCATATCTTCTAAAGTGTAGTGAACGAGCCTCTAAAATTTGTACCACATGTACAATAAGGTCTCCCCTATATCTTTGCAAATTTCAAGGTTTGAAACATTCCATAAAATAAGTTATAGAAAAAGTTTCAAGTTGGCTAGTTTGAAATTGATTTCAGGAGCATTTAGAAACCCTAACTTCCATGGGGCATATCTATGAAATTATATTGAACCAACATCTGAAATTTGTACCAAATGTACACCAATATCTCTCCTCTATCTCTGCAAAGTTTCAATGTCTGAGACATCCTAAAAACTAATTTATAGCTAAAGTCTCAAGGTGACTTGTTTGAAAATGATTTCAGGAGCATTTAGGAACCCTAAATTCCATGGGGAATATCTTCGAATGTATAGAAAACCAACCTCTAAAATTTGTATCGCATGTGCATCAATATATCTTGTTTGTTTCAAAAACATTTGAAAGTCTGAAACATCCTAGAAAATAATTTATAGTGAAAGGGCCAAGTTGACCTATTTGAAACCGATTTTAGGAGCATTCAGGAACCATAATGTCCATAGGGTATATCTGTTAAATTATATTGAACCAACATATAAAATTTGTACCACATGTACACCAAGATCTCACCTCTGCCTATTCCAAATTTCAAGGTCTAAAATGTCATAGAGAAAAAATTGTGACGAAAATTCCAAGATGACCTAAAACTGATTTTGTAATTCAATCTTTGGTAATCCATCTTCTTTCACACACTTTCTCTCAAAGTTTTTTCTTTTTATACTTTTTCATAACCCTTCATGAAGGGAAATTTCCCTTAATTAAATAATTAATTCCCAATACCATGGGAAAATACCCTAAGTACCATCAACAAATACCCCAACCCATGGAAAAATATCCCAAACCCATGGGTTTGAAACCACTATTTCACTTTTTTCTTTTTTACATCTACCCATTTTTTAACATACTTGTAGAACTATATATATAAATCAATTTTGGAGATGTTGTGTGTATTTTAATGTCGTAACATGACATTAATGACATCATTAATCCTTTGACATCAATGACAATAATTCCAATATATTTTTTTGGCAATGCATTTATTATAATGTACCAACTTCATTAATATTTGTCACACTACCAACCTTCCTAACCTCTTAACTCAACAAAACTATGGTGATGTTGGAAAGCTTATCTTAATGCTTTTCAAGCACAATTTGTTTTTTATAAAGAACACAAGTAATCACTTACCCTCTTAATGTTTGATAGACCAATTTGGCCTTAGTGGACGTTAATCATCATCATCATCATCATCACCATATTTGTTGTGGCCTATCAATAATATTGATCAATATCAAATGGGGAATCATCGAAAGCTATGTTATGTTGAAATTTCATGATCATTCTTTCTTATTAAATAGAAAATTCTCAAAGTTCATTTTTTTTTATTGTTTTATATGTTAAATGTAATAAAATTCCAAATAACAAAAATACATTGATTTGTAAGGATATTTTGAGATCGATGAATCTTGATTTTGGGTATGAAAATGAAATGTAGAAAATTAAATAACACTTACAAAGATAAAAAAAAATATATATTTATTAATTTTTTTCATAACTATACCAATTTTTATTTTCTTTAATATTGACTATTTATTTTTTGTGGAGATCACAAACTATATGTCCATATTGATGCAATGTTTGAGTAACTAAATTATGAAACTGATACATAAAAATTGGTACACATGTAGAGGATAAACAATATCAGTGAGGAGCTATTTTTCCAAAAAAAAAAATTGTTTTAAATTTTTTTAATTAATAAATTAAGTTCACCTTGAAATTAATATGTGAAGTGTTGGTGTTGCACTTAAGATCCAAGCACAATGAAAATGTTTTTTAAGCATGTAGAGGCCACTCTTTAGTAGCAAGCACATAATTTATTTTAAAATAATTGAGAAATGAAAAAATTATAGCATAAATATCAAGAATATATTTTTGGAGCAAATAAGTTAGCTCACAAGAAAATAGAAAACAAAATATAAAAGTAATGCTTTTTAAAAATATATATATTTTTAATCTACAAAAATAAATATTTATGTTTCTACAATTTCATCATCTATGAGTATGTGCTCTGGTAGGTGGCTTCCCCTTGGGTGTGGCAAATGGACTGGTCTCCCTATAAAGGGTTGCCTACAACATCAACCTCTTCCCAATCTTTGTTATTCGTAGCTACCCTTTCCATGTGTTACGTGAAACAATGACATATTGAAAAAAGGGGAATTGTTTTAAATTTGCTATGGTTTATGCATTCATTCCCATTCGCTTACTTACTCTGAACCTAGGCAAGTATCTTCCCACCTACATTTTAAAATTAATTTGAATAGAATGTGGGCACAATTTTAGATAATGAAAATATGTGTGCAATATTATAATAATTATTATATAGAAAACCTATTTTATTTCCAAATCACTGAAGCTCTATTCACCCACCAATAATTTAAGAAAATAGGTGTTAGATACAAATTATAATGACACATCAATAATCTTTACCACAAATAGTATCATCCATGTTGATGACCCATGTCTTCATTAACCAACTATTTTTTAAGTCACCTTGTTTTATGGTTACAATGTAACACCATTTGGATGTTTTGAGTACTAGGTATGCTTCTCAAAGCTATAGACATAGTCATGAGATGAAATAGTTTCCTTAGGCATTATAGGAGGTAGAGAAATTTTTCAGGATCCATACTTATCTTTAAGTGTATAAAACCTGGTGAATCTTACCAATACTTAAAATGCCAACTATAAAATGTTTGACAATATTTTTGTAAAAATATTCAAATTTCTAAAAATTTATATAGTTTCTAGAAAATTTTGATAATTTTTATTGTAAAATAAGTATACAATCTAGGAGAATCATTTTAGAAAAAATGTTGTGTGTATTGTAATGTCGTAATATGGCATTAATGACATCATTAATCCTTTGACATCAATGACAATAATTCCATTAGTTTTTTTTTGGCAATGTGTTTATTATAATGTACCATATTTGTTGTGACCTATCAATAAGATTGATCAATATCTAACGAGGAATCATCGAAAGCTATGTTATGTTGAAATTTCATGATCATTCTTTCTTATTAAATAGAAAATTCTCAAAGTTCATTTTTTTTATTGTTTTATATGTTAAATGTAATAGAATTCCAAATAAAAAAAATCCATTGAGTTGTAAGGATATTTGAGATACCTACATAGATGAATCTTGATTTTGGGTAAGAAAATGAAAGGTAGAAAATTGAATAATATTTCCAAACATAAAAAAATCTATTTATTAAATTTTTTCATAATTATATTAATTTTTATTTTCTCTAATATTGACTATTTATTTTTTGTGGAGATCATAAACTATATGCCCATGTTGGTGCAATGTTTGAGTACTTAAGTTATGGAACTAATACATAAAAGTTGGTATACATGTAGAGGATAAACAAAATTAGTGAAGGGGTCCCCGAGGTGTAGGACAGTCGGTGATAGAGTGTATTGTTAAGGCACTATGTGTTGTTAAGCCATCGGTTCGAAACCCATGGAGACAAAAAATCCATCCATCTTAAGGGTTGGTGTGGCTCAAGCTAGGTGCAATCCTAGGTGATTTTGACGGCTTAGATGCCCATGAGTCATGGTTTCTCAAGCCTCAATCTAGTCCCACACGTCACATACAAACTAGAAAACAGAAAAAAAGAACAATATTAGTGAGGGGCTATTTTTTTTTTTAATAATTTTTTAAATTTTTTTTAATTAATAAATTTAATTCACCTTGAAATTAATATGTGAAGTGTTGGTGTAGCACTTAAGGTCCGAGCAAAATGAAAATTTTTTTTAGCGTGTAGAGGCCACTCTTTAGTAGTAAGCACATAATTGCTTTTTTGAAATCATTGAGAAATGAAAAAATTATATTAGAAACATCAACAATATATTTTTGGAGGTAATACGTTAGGTCACAAGAAAATAGAAAAAATATATATAAAAGTAATACTTCTTAAAAAATCATATATTTTTAATCTACAAAAACAATTATTTATATTTCTACAATTTCATCATCTAGAAGTATGTGTTTTTTTTCCAAGGAAAAAAATTCATAATTTTATTAAAGGGTATAAAATTACATTCACAGATATATATTTGGTATTGGAGATAGCCAAAATATATATTGTCTATGTAGTGTCTCTTACATTTCTGTGTGTTCTTCATTACAAAATATGCCAATCTTATACAAAGTTGTGAGTGGAAAGCAGGGATGATTTTAAGGATGGAAATTTATTTTAAAATGTAGAAACCTTGGCGAATCTTTGTAATCCTTCATATGCCAACTATAAATGTTTAGCGATATTTTTGTAAAAATATTCCAATTTCTAAGGATTCTCTATAGTTTGTATAAAATTTTGGCGATTTTTAAGGTAAGATAATTTTATCCTATAGAATTTGGGCGAATAATTTTTAGAATAGTGAATCTTTTTTTGGGAAAAACCATGGAAAATTAGCCCATGAGTGAAATTTAGCCCCTAATATACTTTCCAGTCATATACATAGGTACCAAAAGTATCAAGAATAATTGTCAATTATACAATTGTTTTCCTGATTAGAGTTCCCAAAAACGTGTTATCAACTGCATTTCTTTATATTTGTTCTTCCTGAAAGGGCATGTGATAGTCAAAACTTCCTTCTGTCGTATGTTCTATAATGTGCCAGCTTCCGAAATCTAGCTGCGTGGCTTCTTTGGATAGTCGGTCAGCCATGGTGTTCCTTTCCCTGTAAATATGAGAGAGAGAGATAGTGTCAAAAGTGGAAATGATCCTCAATACTTCTGCTAGGTAAGGTTTGAGTATAGTCATATGACAAATTTGTGCTTGGTTTGCCCAATTGATGATAATCAAGGAGTCCCCAAGGACTTGTAGAGTCCTAACGCTCTTTTCTGCTGCAAAAATGAGTAGTAGGTTTAAGGCTTGGATTTCAATGTAGTTGTTTGTACCAGGCCCCAACCCAGCTTTGAGGTGGAAATAGTGTTGTTATGTTAGATATATGCATCCTCCCCTGCCCCCCCACAATGTAATGATCCCCTGAGGCTGCTCCATCGAAATAGGCTCATGGCCTTCCTTTTTCGACATGTTTCTCCAGGGGAACTCGATTTGAATCCTCTCTCGAGCTCTCTCCTTGATTGAGATAATCGATTATGCTTAAGGAGTTTACGACCACCCGCAGTGGTGACTGTGGGTCATCCCAAAAGAGTGTGTTGTTTCTGGCTATCCAGATTCCCCAGGCACCTCGAATAGGCAAGGCTTTTAAAATTTTTGGAGTTTTTGGCTTAAACCAGTCTTTTAAAGCTTTTCTAAGGAGGCTCCTCTCCAGTGGCCTATGTCAAAGTTTAAATTAGAGGCTTCCATCCAGACTGATGAGGTAAAGGGGCAACGCATAAATAAGTGGTCTACTGTTTCTTCCTGCATTATGCAGAGTGAACACCAGCTTGACCCATGCAATTGTTTCTTCTCAAGAATATCCTAGGTAGGGATTTTGTTTTCTAGTATTGACCAAACCAAGAGTTTTCCTTTGGCTGGACATTCCAGCTTCCACAGTTTCCTCCACCACTATTTCTCATCTTGTTGGACTAGTTCAATGCTTAGTTGTACATAACCTTCTTTTGGAGTATAAGTGCCTCTCCGATCACCATCCCAGATGAGTTCATCCTCTCCCTCAGTCAAACAAATGTTTTCCTTTCTAAGAGCAAGGATATAATAGTCCCAAAGAATAGCTTGAGGCTCATTGAGTCCCAAGGATCTTCCCTTTTTCCATCCTTGCTGCCACAGTGTTGTGTGGAGGGGATCGACGTCTTGGGCAAGGTAGAAAAAAACACCCGATCTAAGGTTGAGCGGAGTTCATCTGGAAGGATTTGTTCTCTCAAGCAACCTACCCAGGGGTCTTGGCCAATTCTGAGTGAGTTGTCGGACCCTGCCTGCCAGGCTAAATTATTACCAACCACATCAAAATGCCATTGTACCACCTTCCACATTACTGAGATCCTTGATGTTCTGGTTCCAGGGATCTTAAGCCATTCTAGTAAAGAGAGTGGGGCCACATACTTTGTAAGGATCATTTTGGTCCACATGCTTGTTGTTGAAATTAATCGCCATACTGATTTTTCCGCCAAATATTTTGAAAACAAAAAAAAATAAAATTTAAGCCCCATCTTCCCAAGGCCTTTGGTTTCGCAATTTTCTCCTAGCGAACCCAGGGCATCACTCGGTTTTCTGATTTCCCCCTCTAGAGATAAGAGAAGGACATTCTTCTTTCTTTTTCTAGAATTCCTTTTGGGATCCAAGAGAGGGACATCCAGTATACGAGGATTGCTTCAAGAACCAACTTTATTAATACTAACCTCCCTTCCCTTGATAACCATTTATTGCTCCAAACTTGCAGTTTTTTTTCTAGCTTTGTCAAAAGCCACATCCAATCATTCTTCTTATAATTATTTGGTTTTAAGTGAAAGCTAAGGTATTTGAGGTTGTCTTCCAAATTCTGTGTTTGGAAGGGGAGAAGGTCAAAATAATGTTGTATGACCTCATTCCCAATACAGGAGAAAATTATATTGGATTTTTGTGCGTTAATTCTGATGCCAGTTGCAATTTTGAAAAGTGTGAGGCCCTCCGATAATAAATCTGCATACCTCTTCGACCCATCACAAAATATTAGTATATCGTCCATAAAGAGTAAGTGGGTAATGGCCATCCCATTTGATATTTTAATACCAGAGAAACTCCCACCCACTTTTGCCTTTGCCAGGTAGTGGCTAAGGCCTTTGGCTACAAGGTGGAAGAGTAGAGGAGAAAGGGGGCTTCCTTGTCGTATTCCTCTCTTCCCTTGAAAAAAAGCAGTGGCAGAACCATTGAGTAGAATGGAGAAGGAGACCGAGTTCAATCAAGGAATTATCCAGTTGATGAAAACCAGTCTAAATCCTAGGTGAATCAGAAGCATTCTGATGTATAACTAGTTTACCTGATCAAAGGCTTTGGATAAATCTATTCTAATCATGACTACTTTTAGCTTATTTAGTTTAATAATGTGTAGACCTTATTTTTCTACTCTAATTGAATCATGAATCTGTCTACCTTCGAGAAATCCAAACTGTTTCCCAGAAATGTGTTTTGAGAGAATTACCTTTAGCTTTCTACTGATTACCTTTGAGATAATCTTGTACAGACAATTACAAAGGGAGATTGACTGGAAGTCTTCAAAGGAGGACGGGTTGTCTGTCTTAGGGATCAATTCTATGGAAGTAGCATTTATTGGGTTGTGAATATGACCTCTCACCCTCGATTCTTCAATCACCTTCAGTAGATCAGTTCCAAGAATGTCAAAGCACCCAAAATAGAATTCAATAGGGCAACCATCTGGGCCAGGACTCTTGCCTTTTTGGAATGAATGTAAGACTTGTATCGGCTCTTTTTTAGTGACCAGGGTCGTTAAGGATCCAACTTAATCCTCTTCTACAAATTTGGGGAAGAGCTCAACCACCTTAATAATTTCAGCAATGGAAGTCTCCTCCTGAGCCTTAAAAAGTGCCTTAAAATGATTGGTTCCCAAATCGGCTAGTTCGTTGAAAATTGTTACTTCCTCCCCCCTCTGATCCCTTAGGCACCAAATGGTGTTGGCCATATTCCGACCTTTGGAAAAGGCTTGGAATATTTTTTGTTTTCATTTTCGCAATCTAGCCACCACGCTCGACTCTTTAATCTCCATTGTGCCTCTCTTTCTTCTAGAATGATGCTGAGTCTTTTTTCCAAACCATATGTTAAGGTCCTAACCCGCACATAGGTAGATCAATGTATTCGGATGTAATAAAGGTCAATATTAATAAGACCTATCAATAAAATAGAATGAGGCGGATGTAAGAAGACCTAATAAAAGCTTCCGCTTCTAGAAGGATCTTCCTCTAGATGCTTCTTTTTAGTATAAATAGGAGTCGAGGGTATGAGAACCCTAGCTGAGAGATTATTGTAATAGAGCGCTGCTCAATTGGAGGTTGCCCCCTCGAAGAGGCCTCTGAACATTGCTATCAGATTCAAAGTGCTATTTCTGTTGCTATTTAGTGAATCATTTCTGTGTATTGTGAAGATTTTGCTGGATATTTTACTGTTATTCTGTTATTTCTAGCATTTCGTTTCTGTTCTGCATATTTTATATATCTGGTATCTTGCAAGTGGTATCGGAGCACTTTCCTTGGCAGAAATTGT
>JZKD02S0256278.1:263544-275303 GCA_000966675.3 Picea glauca | reverse complement strand
TTCCCTTTTGACTTTCATCTCCAATAATGGCCTTTAGATTTTGATTTGATAATTCATAACCAGCTTATTGAAGAAGAATTCAAACCATTCAAACCCAAAAATTCTTGATCTGGGAAAAAATTTGACTATTATGGCCATGATAGGCTTTCAACAGCGCACTTGCCTGAAAATCTGCTCCTGCGCCGTTGAAAGTCGCCACTTTCCACAACTAATTAGTCAAAATTCTGCCTTCTACGCTGGTGAAAGTGCAGAGTTTTTCAAAATCAAATTTCTCAGTCATGGAGAGTCCGTTTTGCATGTTTAAATAGTCTATCGACATCTACACATCCTGAAATTTCCAATGGTGCTTTCAGATATGAATTTGGGGCTCGGGAAGCTAGTCAAATGTGCCCTACAATATTAGGCATATTTCCTTCAAAAATGCCGGTGCGTTCTTGAGTGCTAACCTCTGGCTCCAACTGGGATGGATACCTCCCTGTGAGGTGTCCAAGAACCTAGCAGACCTTGTGCCTTTAGTATTGGGCCATGGAGTCATTCAGCCTTTTCGGTGGTTAATGAGCACACACACGGGCTCACCTAAACCACCGAAAACAGAAACTTACACAAAAATCGAAACTGGATGAATCTCGATTACATGCAAGAGAAAAAGACCTCTGCTCTGTTCTGAACTTAATTTTCTTGGTGACTGACTGATTTATCCTATTCTATTTCCCTAACATGTGAAGCTACTCAGGCTTCACTTCTCATGTTGCTCATTATATGGTCAATGCGTGCAACCCAGTCTTGCACTCTATTGCAGTAGTTTCCCATAAAAATCCTTCATCTTAGAATAGTAGACATCCTTTAAGTGTAAATATTCTTCCTGGAAAAGACCTATAAGAAAAATTACATATACAAAAGGAGGATAAAATGAATGGTAACAAATATTTGTAAAGCCACAGATCCAGTAGCCAATGCCAACCCCAGATGTCAGTAAGCCATAGCCAAATGCAGATATGGTATTCAACAAAAACAATGCACAGATGTATTTGTCTATATATATTCACCCCCGCCAAAGTTGATGCGCCTTTTGCAGCTTCGTCAATTCCAGATATGTTATCAACAAGAAATGGAGGAGGTTCGGGCAAAAATTCAATGTCTGCCAAGTGCTGAATCCATTTAAATGGCCTTTGTGCTCTTTTCTCATGATATGCAAAGTTGAGACCTGAAGACAGTTTAGCTATCTGATGAGGAAGCTCAATCCCAGTGTTTTCTGGAAACAAGTTTATAAGAAAATTGTTCTCACTGCCTCCTTGCATACCATAAACCCCAACACAAACAACATGCAGCTTTAGCAAGTATTCACATTTCAGAGTGACCAATTTGCTAGGCTTTGTCCCACTAGTCAGTTCATCATCATAGACATGAACAATGACAGTAAGAAGGTGAACCTGATAATAACCGATTGCATCCATATCCTCCTTGATCTGCACCTTTTTAGGCCTTTTTCTCCGTCTCTAGGAATCATCCTCTTCTTCAGGCACATCATCATCCAGTTTTCTTTCCTCGATGCCTGTAAAAGCACCTGTATCTTTGTTTTCTTGCTGGCGAGCAAACGACTGGGCATCTTTTGTAGCTGAGAGTATAGAATATAAAGTGGGGCTAGAAGTAGCTCTGCCAATTTGTGTTGCTTTGTATGTTTTGTATGAAGAATCCATAATTGTTATTGCACTGGTAATGATGCCTTCTTAAGAGCTTTCAAATGTGAGGGAAGATTCGAGATAAATAGCAGGCAAGGTGCAATAAGCTAACAAGGGTAAGGACGTCCATGGATACACAGTTGCATTTATATATGATAGTCTTTCCAACCATTTCAACCTGCCTCCATATCCATTCCAAATGGGGCAATGCTTGCTCAGGAAAATTTCTACTGATCCAAGAGCCCAACACAACACTTGATGAAGACGATCTGAGAGATTAATTGGAGCAAATCCCTTGAATGCTGGTCTTGAAGGGATACAGTAAATAGAACGCCATCCATGGCAATGCATTTTGAAACCCGTCAAAATACCTTCTGTGACTGAACCATATATCCACCCGACCTCTTTTCTCCATTCTTTTTTATCTTCATAAACACAGCTTATAACATGAATGGCCTCATTCAATAGAGATGCAGGACTTGCATTTTTTGTTACACCGCTATTTTCCAAAAGAGTAGATGAAACAAATACAGGTGACTGCCCAAATCTCTTTTCAAAATTCTTTTGAAACATTAATGATGATTTTTCACTGTCTATCCCTTCAACTCCCTCTTGTATGTCCTCCAAATTATATATAGGAACAGGGGTATCATTGCGTTTTGATTTCTTATTTTTCTTCTCTTGCTTTGGTTTTGTTTTCCTGTTTTTCTTCCGTGACAAAGAACATCGACAGTAGCACCACTTTGGAAGGCAATTGCATGTCCTTGTAGGGCCCTTCTCCTTTGCAGGTGCATCGTATCCATAGAGAGCTTTTCTTCTGAAAACACAACCAGTACCAACATATATAGGTCCATGGATACCATCCAGACCTTTCATGTTTATATCAAAGAACACAATATTGCGATTGGCATATCTATTATGCAGATCAATACCATTAAACCTCTGAGGGAAATGCACATAGAAGACCTTCTTTCCCAATGTGTGATCCATCATGAAACACATTGCTTCACGAATTTCTTTACTGTTGTTTATATAATGATCAATATCCACATTTAACAGATATGGAGCATTTTTCAAAACCATTGTCACTCGCACGAAAGCATTCATAGCACCAGCCTTCTTATGGTGATTGAATCCAAGTCTCTTTTCTTGTGAAACATATACCAGGCGAGGCAACTCATTCCCATCAGTATCGTACCCACCACTATGACCCAAAAATACCCGAATCATTCCCGGATGGTCCCGCACGTTGTTTCCAGGCCAAGGAGTTCCATCCTACATTGTCCAGCCTTCATCTGGAACCTTTTGTGCTTTGGCTACCAATGCATTAATACGAACCTTACTTCTTACGATTTGCAATAGTTTCCTGCAGATTTTTCAATCGGATTTCACATTCTGCCACTCCATCCATTATACAGTGTGTATTATGGATACAAGTGGAAGACACAGTTGAAAACAAACTCAACAACTACCAGCCAGAATTGGAATTCAAATATTGATGAAATCTCAACCCATAGAGAATATAGGTGATATCCCATCAATTAAGGTGGAGGTTAAGCAAAATCTGTGACTCAACTGTCCTATATGAAGAATTTCGGATGTTTGCTCTGCTATCTGTCATCTGTTCATGCAAATTTGACTGCACGCGTCGTCCTCATCTGCAAATCTGATCAAATCCGGAGCATATATAACAATCCTCACAATCTTCGCGCGCCGAACGACCAAAAGATGCAGAACCACGTCGTCCCACCGTTTGCTGCCATTGGTCTGTTGTTTTTCATTGCTTCTGACACGAGCCTTCACAACTAGGCGGTGATGCCAGGCATACGATCCTCTTGGTGCAATGAAGGAGCATGACCACGACCACTGTGTATACAATTTACATCTGGGCAGCTTCATGGGTGGCGGTCCTGGGCCACAGGGAAATCTTTTCTTGTCTAGCTCTTACATTTGCCACAGCACCACAAATCTCATCGCCTTCATCAAATTGCTCACCGATCATGGCCAACAAAATATTAAATCATAGTTGATCCAATCCAGCCTTTCCGCCGAAAGTAAACCTAGTACACACATCGTCAAAATTGTGTTGTTCTCCAGATTATGATAGTAGCCACCCCTCATCAGAACAAATAAAATAGCTAAATTGGTTGGTACACGGAATAAGTTTACCATACTGACATGCATATCATTTGACACATATATGCTTCTCAATCTTGCAAGTGAAGGTGAGATGATTCCAACACAGGCATTGAAGAGACAAAATAGAGCCACCATCACCCCAATCTCCTGATAATGATAAGCTGGGACTGCTAAAGAGAAACTTGCAGTCACAAATGCAGTCGTCAGATATGCCTCTGGCCTCATAAAATGTGGTCCACAAAGTAACCATGATACTGCTAAACTACAGAGCATGTTTTTTATGTTTCAGGGTTGGTGCATGGCAAGAAAAGAGGCATCATTTCGTGAAACTGGAAGCTTGACATAGACATCATGAACCTCTGATCTGGACACATCCCCTGTGTCTTGAAGGGAGCAACGTCCTTGACACATCATCTTGAGGTTTACGGCACATTGTTTGTGAACGCAGTAGCATGCCTACCATTTGGATGTCTTGTAGTCACAATCTGTGCTTAAACTATCATTAGAGTATTCCCATGTCGCAGCTCTCTGTCAACTCAGACTTAAGCACTCTGCAAAGTTGGTCTCCCGCCTTTGCTGCAGGAGATCCTTGCACAACAACCCTCCTTATGCCTAAACTTAATTGTGTTCTTGATAGATGACCCCTATCTACAAAAGCTTGGGCCTCAACAATGGAATTTGTGGTGCAGAGCCGGTTTCTTATCCACAGTAACCTGCCATCGATCAAATAGAAGAGCGGAAAAATACCTATATTCTTTAGGAATATTAGAATTCAAGTGAACTTACAAAAGGCTGATCGACCTCCACACTTTCCTCTGAATCCTTGTCAAAAGATGAAGAAACTCAGTGCAAAAACAAAACAGCATCAGCAGTAGCCACATTGTTTTCTCAGAATTTGTAATTCCACTGTTTGAACATTTGTTTTGACACCAAGACTTTCTGCAGAGCTGGGAAATTTTGAACTGTCTTTTCTGATAATAAAACTATGGATTCTTCATGTGCAGGAAGCCAAGCAGGCAGGGGAAGGGCACTGCGTGCAGATATTGCTGGTGCAATGAACTTTACCTCTAAAACTACAATTCCATCAACACTCAATGTGTCTTTTCTTATTCATGAACTGAACAAAACTGAAAAAGATCTAACTGCTCGTATGAAGAGCTTATTTTTTTGTCTACTCCTACATCTAAACCAACAATACTTGCTCTTATTAAGTGAAGTCGTGCTTCCAATGAAGCCATGTCAGGAGATGATTTACTGATAACTTCCTTGATCTAGACCCAAAAAGTAAAGGAATGACCAGAATGCAGAAATGCATTTTAAAAAGATGATAGAACCATACTTCTTCTAAAGGAAATATTTTGACATTTATGTTGTTCATAAATTCTAAATAATTAGCGATAGGGTCATTAAAAACGCCAAGGAATACCTCTTTGGACTGCTGGTCCAACTATAAATTGAAGAGATACTGAAAACTACCTTTACTAATCACATTGTTGAATGCAGGATGATCGAGGTCTGTTGGAGAAACATGTACAATAGACTGCTAATCTGGACTGTTCAGTTCCTCGCCACCATCACTCTCTTCACAAGTGCTGCAATTTGCCTTTGTCTGCAAGTCTGAATAATGTGGGCTGCCCATAACATGTGCTGCAGATTCAACACATTCATGATCATGATTCTCGTTTTCTAGCTGAATATTAAACAGTCCCTGCAAATATGACAATGGTAGGCTGTCCTCGTCAACTTCTGTAGATCTGAGATTGTCACTTGTTGTCTTGTTAATTTTCTCAACATTTTTCAAGTTTTCAAAGGAAACAATCTCATCTTCAAGACAACATGAGTCAGTAGATGCATTTGATCCAATAACAAAAGAATCACTATGGTTATCATGATGTGGATTACTAATCTCCTGATTATAATGGATAGTATTCACTTCAACAACATACTCTTCATGAACATCATTAACCATAACAGGCATACATTTCTGATCATCTCTTTGGTGGACAGTTGAAATTTTAGAAGTAACCAAACCTTCATCAACCTTAAAGGAAAAATGATCCTTATGATGGATAACTAAAGAAACTAAATCTTCAGATTGATGAAAATAAAAAATACTATTAATAGGAGAATCTTCAGCTCCTTTATCATCCATTTGTGGTTCATCTTGATGAGAAGGCATAGTATCATGAAGATCATTAGAAAGGTGATGGAGAGATCCTTTCCTCTTTACATCTTCAGCCTTGTTACAACAATTATCAAATAAAAATTCACCTGGAAAGAATTTTTTGCAGCGTTGATTGAATGCTTTGTGAAAGTCTTTCAAAGACGAAATACTTGAAGAGGGTAAAGAGAAATACCACTTACGTGCATCACCATACAATGAGTACATAAACATCTTCATACGAACATCTTCATGCTACAGATTTAATAGTTCCATGCATTCATGAAACTTGAGGAGGTGTTCTGCAGGATTATCATATTTCTCCTCTCGGAAAATAGGTAGAAAATCTCCCCATTCTAACATATCAGGTATTGGATGTGGGAAACCAGGAACTGAAGAGAATTCGAGAGGTGCAAACCTCCGAGCCAAAAGAGAAGAAAATGCTTTTGACATCTTAATATTGTGGAGTCGCCACCGAATTCATCCTTCATGGAGTCGCCAGATAGATGATTACAACCTATGTAGTGTCCAACCTTTCTCTATCATCAAAGATTGGATCTATGTCGTTTCCCAAGGAAGCTGAGCTTCAATCTCCTTTCCCCGGCAACGACGCCAATTTGTTATCACTCCAAGAAACCCTTTGTGGTTGTAGACCAAAGGTGCTTGGTAACTTAAGAAATGAATTTTTTTGTATTTTGTAAAGGTGGATCAATGGGATAACTCAATTCATCTAATAGCATTCAGACATCAAATGGTAAACAAATAGACATTGCTCTCCAAGATTGGTTAAACAACAAAATAGCTTTCAGTGGATGAAGAAAAGATTGTTCATAAACCAGTGCAAAGAAGGGTCTAATAAACAACTAAAGAAACTGATTATAATGTCATGAATCAAACAATAGGATAACAACTATTCAAGGTTTGACAACAAGATAACATTGAAGAAGAAATATGAAAAAATGATACCAAAATGGAAAGGAACCTGTGATCTGTATTAGCAATGAAAATCTGAGTACAAAAGTGTATTACAGTATCCAGAATTGAACCCCATAGAGCTCCAAATGTCTTTGGCTTTATAGCCTCTTACACTCAGTTTTAGATCCTAAAACAATGGATCTGATATTCTAAAAATAGAAAGTCAAAACTGATTTACAAAAGATAAGGAGAGATCCTCAAGATGAGGTCAGCCTCTATCTTTTGGTGTTCAAACATTGGTTGAAAGTTGATGAAGTGTAGCCTAGCCTTCCAAGGCCCTTTGATCTGTCCCTTTGAAAGTGGAATTCGAATTTGATGATGTGTGCCAAAAATCCCTATCATTTTGCCCTTGAAAATCATTAAATTTAGTCAAAAAATTCCCTTTTGACTTTCATCTCCAATAATTGGCCTTTAGATTTTGATTTGATAATTCATAACCAGCTTATTGAAGAAGAATTCAAACCATTCAAACCCAAAAATTCTTGATCTGGGCGAAAATTTGACTATTATGGCCATGACAGGCTTTCAACAACGCACTTGCCTAAAAATCTGCTCCTGCGCTGTTGAAAGTCGCCACTTTCCACAACTAACTAGTCAAAATTCTGCCTTCTGCACTGGTGAAAGTGCAGATTTTTTCAAAATCAAATTTATCGGTCATGGAGAGTCCATTTTGAATGTTTAAATAGTCGATCAACATCTACAAATCCTGAAATTTCCAATGGTGCTGTCAAATCTGAATTTGGATCTAGGGAAGTTAGTCAAATGTTCCCTACAAGATTAGGCATATTTCCTTCAAAAATGCCGGTGCATTTTTGAGTGCTAACATCTGGCTCCAACTGGGATGGATACCTCCCTGTGAGGTGTCCAAGAACCTAGCACACCTTGTGCCTTTAGTATTGGGCCATGGAGTCATTCAGCCTTTTTGGTGGTTAATGAGCACACACACGGGCTCTCCTAAACCACCGAAAACAAAAACTTACCCAAAAATTGAAACTGGATGAATCTCGATTACATGCAAGAGAAAAAGACCTCTGCTCTGTTCTGCACTTAATTTTCTTGGTGACTGACTGATTTATCCTATTCTATTTCCCTAACATGTGAATCTACTCAGGCTTCACTTCTCATGTTGCTCATTATATGGTCAATGCGTGCAACCCAGTCTTGCACTCTATTGCAGCAGTTTCCCATAAAAATCCTTCAGCTTAGAATAGTAGACATCCTTTAAGTGTAAATCTTCTTCTTGGAAAAGACCTGCAAGAAACGTTACATATACAAAAGGAAGATAAAATGAATGGTAATAGATATTTTTAAATCCACAGATCGAGTAGCCAATGCCAACCCCAGATGTCAGTAAGCCACAGCCAAATGCAGATATGGTATTCAACAAAAACAGTGCACAGATGTAGTTGTCGATATATATTCACCCCCGCCAAAGTTGATGCGCCTTTTGCAGCTTCATCAATTCCAGATATGTTATCAGCAAGAAATGGAGGAGCTTCGGGCAAAAATTCAATGCCTACCAAGTGCTGAATCCATTTAAATGACCTTTGTGCTCTTTTCTCATGATATGAAAAGTTGAGACCTAAAGACAGTTTAGCTATTTGATGAGGAAGCTCAATCCCAGTGTTATCTGGAAACAAGTTTATAAGAAAATTGTTCTCACTGCCTCCTTGCATACCATCAACCCCAACACAAACAACATGCAGCTTTAGCAAGTATTCACATTTCAGAGTGACCAATTTGCTAGGCTTTGTCCCACTAGTTAGTTCATCATCATAGACATGAACAATGACAGTAAGAAGGTGAACCTGATAATAACCGGTTGCATCCATATCCTCCTTGATCTGCACCTTTTTAGGCCTTTTTCTCCGTCTCTAGGAATCATCCTCTTCTTCAGGCACATCATCATCCAGTTTGCTTTCCTCGATGCCTGTAAAAGCACCTGTATCTTTGTTGGCTTGCTGGCGAGCAAACGACTGGGAATATTTTGTAGCTGAGAGTATAGAATATAAAGTGGGGCTGGAAGTAGCTCTACCAATTTGTGTTGCTTTGTATGTTTTGTATGAAGAATCCCTAATTGTTATTGCACTGGTAATGATGCCTTCTTAAGAGCTTTCAAATGTGAAGGAAGACTCGAGATAAATAGCAGGCAAGGTGCAATAAGCTAACAAGGGTAAGGATGTCCATGGATACACAGTTGCATTTATATATGATAGTCTTTCCAACCATTTCAACCCGCCTCCATATCCATTCCAAATGGGGCAATGCTTGCTCAGAAAAATTTCTACTGATCCAAGAGCCCAACGCAACACTTGATGAAGACGATCTGAGATATTAATTGGAGCAGATCTCTTGAATGCTGGTCTTGAAGGGATACAACAAATAGAATGCCATCCATGGCAATGCATTTTGAAACCCGTCAAAATACCTTCTATGACTGAACTATATATCCACCCGACCTCTTTTCTCCATTCTTTTTTATCTTCATAACCACAACTTATAACATGAATGGCCTCATTCAATAGAGATGCAGGACTTTCATTTTTTGTTACACCTCTATTTTCCAAAAGAGTAGATGAAACAAATACAGGTGACTACCCAAATCTCTTTTCAAAATTCTTTTGAGACATTAATGATGATTTTTCACTGTCTATCCCTTCAACTCCCTCTTGTATGTCCTCCAAATTATATATAGGAACAGGGGTATCATTGAATTTTGATTTCTTCTTTTTCTTCTCTTGATTTGGTTTTGTTTTCCTATTTTTCTTCCATGGCAGAGAACATCCACAGTAGCACCACTTTGGAAGGCAATTGCATGTCCTTGTAGGGGCCTTCTCCTTTGCAGGTGCATCGTATCCATCGAGAGCTTGTCTTCTGAAAACACAACCAGTACCAACATATATAGGTCCCTGGATACCATCCAGACCTTTCATGTTTATATAAAAGAACACAATATTGTGATTGGCATATCTATTATGCAGATCAATACCATTAAACCTCTGAGGGAAATGCACATAGCAGACCTTCTTTCCCAATGTGTGATCCATCATGAAACACATTGCTTCACGAATTGCTTTACTGTTGTTTATATAATGATCACAATCCACATTTAACAGATATGGAGCATTTGTCGAAACCGCTGTCACTCACACCAAAGCATTCATAGCACCAGCCTTCTTATGGTGATTAAATCCAAGTCTCTTTTCTCGTGAAACATAGACTAGGCGAGGAAACTCATTCCCATCAGTATAGTGCCCACCACTATGACCCAAAAATACCTGAATCATTCCCAGATGGTCCTGCACGTTGTTTCCAGGCCAAGGAGTTCCATCCTGCATTGTCTAGCCTTCATCTGGAACCTTTTGTGCTTTGGCTACCAATGCATTAATACGAACCTTACTTCTTACGATTTGCAATAGTTTCTTGTAGATTTTTCAATCGGATTTCACATTCTGCCACTCCATCCATTATATGGTGTGTATTATGGATACAAGTGGAAGACATAGTTGAAAACAAACTCAACAACTACCAGCCAGAATTGGAATTCAAATATTGATGAAATCTCAACCCACAGATAATATAGGTGATATCCCATCAATTAAGGTGGAGGTTAAGAAAAATCCGTGACTCAACTGTCCTGTATGAAGAATTTTGGATGTTTGCTCTGCTATCTGTCATCTGTTCATGAACATTTGACTGCACGCATCCTCCTCATCTGCAAATCCGATCAAATCCAGAGCATTTATAACAATCCTCACAATCTTCGCGCGCCGAACGGCCAAAAGATGCGGAACCACGTCGTCCCACCGTTTGTTGCCACTGGTCTATTTTTTTTCATTGCTTCTGACACGAGCCTGCACAACTAGATGGTGATTCCAGGCATACGATCCTCCTGGTGCAATGAAGGAGCATGACCACGACCACTGTGTATACAATTTACATCTGGGCAGCTTCATGGGTGGCGGTCCTGGTCCACAGGGCAATCTTTTCTTGTCTAGCTCTTACATTTTCCACAGCACCACAAATCTCATCGCCTTCCTCAAATTGCTCACTGATCATGGCCAACAAAATATTAAATCATAGTTGATCCAATCCAGCCTTGCCGCCGAAAGTAAACCTAGTACACACATCGTCAAAATTGTGTTGTTCTCCAGATTACGATAGTAGCCACCCCTCATCAGAAAAAATAAAACAACTAAATTGGCTGGTATACGGAATAAGTTTACCATACCGACACACATATCATTTGACATGTATATGCTTCTCAATCTTGCAAGTGAAGGTGAGATGATTCCAACACAGACATTGAAGAGACAAAATAGATCCACCAACACCCCAATCTCCTGATAATCATAAGCTGGGACTGCTAAAGAGAAACTTGCAGTCACAAATGCAGTTGTCAGATATGCCTATGGCCTCATAAAATGTGGTCCACAAAGTAACCATGATACTGCTAAACTACATAGCATGTTTTTTATGTTTCAGGGTTGGTGCATGGCAAGAACAGAGGCATCATTTCGTGAAACTGGAAGCTTGACATAGACATCATGAACCTCTGATCTGGACACATCCCCTGTGATCCAGGTGGATATCGGGGGCCACCCATCTTTTCCAAATGGCTCAAAACAGTTTTCTGGCAATTTTGGCAATTTACTATTTTTAGCAGGTTTTAACTTCCGGGGCCATTTTAAGGGCCTAAATGAAGGTTTTTCGAGATCGAGGTTCTCAATGATAGCCGAAGGCATAATTGATGCCCCAAAATGAATCTCCTCGACGATACCTTTCCAACGAGCTATCACACGCCT
>JZKD02S0256278.1:236554-263534 GCA_000966675.3 Picea glauca | reverse complement strand
GCATAAGTAATCCTTAATTTATGTGTTGCAAATTGATCCTGTTGCTTTAAACACATAACATTTCACTTGCAATAATTATTCAAGTTTTTCAAGTCTTCTTCATTTTTAGATCACCGAAGCAGAGGGGAATTTGTGAGGGAACATTTCAATGCTTTGAAATATCATTGAGTGGAATCATCCCAATGAAAAGGAACATCCTTCTTCAGTAAATGCATAAAGTCCTTTGTGATCTCGGCATAGTTTGCGATGAAACGCCGCAAAAAGTTCATTTTTCCCCGTAAACTCTGAAGTTGAAGGATCGTACATGGGGGAGGAAACCGAATTATTTCCTCAACCTTGAGAGGATCGACCATGATCCCTGTTGTTGAAAATATGAAATCTAGCAGACGGCCCGACATCACACAAAAACCACATTTGTTGGGATTCAAGCAAATATGGAAGTAGCGACATCGCTCAAAGATAAGTCAGAGGTGCGTGGGATGATCAGTTCTCTTATGAGATCGTGATGCTAAATCATCTAAGTAGGCCTCGAAGATATGTTTGAGATCATGGAAAGCAAAAGACATGGCCCGCTGAAAGGTAGCTCCAACATTTTTCAGACCAAAAGGCATCTTACGATACGCGAATGTACCCCATGGAAAAATGAATGCTATTTTGTGTTGGTCTTCGGATTTGATTTGTATCTTATTATATCTCGAAAAACCATCCATGAAAGAAAAGGCCTCGCAACCTTCACATTCATCGATTATCTAGTCAATAAATGGTGTGGGGAAATTATCTTTTGGACAGGATTTGTTCGAATCACGGAAGTCTGTACATACACGAATCGTACCCTGTTCTTTTTTAACCGACATGGGGTTTGACACCTATTGGGTCAAATGGATGGGGTAGATAAAAAATTCCTTGTCAGTTTCTCTACTTCAACTTTAATAGTTGTTTCTTTCTTAGGATTAATTGGATGAAGCTTCTGCCGAACCGACTTAGCATCAGGATAAGTCATGATTTCGTGTTCAACAATTTTTGGATGGATGCCTGGAATTTCCTCGTAAGACCAAGAAAAAACGTTGCGAAATTCCTTAAATAAATCCATGTAGATTCAAATCTCTTTAGGGGAGCAGTTAGCTCCGAAGAAAACATTCTCCATGATGCCAGGGGTTCTGGAGATGTTAATAGGTATAGTTTTGGCAATGGTTTCCATATTACCCTCAGCATAAACAACATGCGTAGCCAAGGGATTGATAGGACAAGACCTATCTCTAGTCATATTCAAAGTGAATTCCCCTACTTCAATTCTTCTTAATGATGGGAGGAATTAGGGTATGTCATGGAGATCATCCCAGGGTTTTTTCGGACTTGTCATTGCTTCAATGATTGCTTCATCTGAGGGAAAGACTAAGTCTAAAGAATATGTATCAGTGAGGGAAAATTGAGCCCAAATAGGCTTTAGAATCGGATCTAACTCTTGTGCAGTAGTTGGATCGGGGTTGGAGGAAGCTTGTTTGACTAAAGAGTATGCCACTTCTGTTGCGGACAAGGGCATGGACATACCATGGTGGCATGTCCCTTCCATCGTGGCTGATGGGGAAGGAAGAATCTATGGATCATTGAAGTAATTCGTGTGAAACAACGAAACTTGGAAAATCTCGACCTTATGGTGGCTAGATATGAACTTAACATCGCCTTGAGGAGGTGGGTAATCGAAAGTACCCATCAAATATGGGCACAAACCAACCGCTATGTTGATGATGCCGAGTTGATGGTTATCAATCATTGAGACTGCAGATGTCCCCAATGATGGGTCAGGATGGGATAGAGACAACTGATCAATGGTCACGATCCGACCCTCGTGTGGAAACAATAAGACATGGAAAAATGTAGCGACTACTACTTGCATAGCATAGGTCCAACTCCTCCCTAACAAGAGATTGTAGTTGAGAGATGCGTCAACCACTTCAACCTTGACACACACAGTTTTCCCTCCTAACTGCATAGAAAAAGAGGGGATAATTCCATGTGTTCGGAATGAATGATCGTCGAAAGAGGTAAGAAGAGTAGGTGATGGAGACAAAGTGGGATGGCCAATTTCCTTCCAACACGCCAAATACATTACACATGTTGAGGCACCCTCATCAACCACCGTGCGGAAAATGTTCTGAGTAAACGTTTTTGTGGTGTAAGCCACGACTATCTGTAATTCTACGTGGTAAGGGAGATGAGGTTTCAAGTCGGTTGTATCAAGCATGATCGTACCTGGATTACAAGTCTCAACGGATCCTAAAGTGGCTAACTGATCCTTTCTTTGGGAAGGTCATCTTTGGAGGAATTCCAAATCAGACATCGCACAAGGGGTTTGAGACAAATCCTCTACCACAGAGTAGTTCTAGGTGGCCCTTGCATTTGGGTTGTGAGAAGCTTTCTTAAATGCACCTTTTGGGATGCGTGTCGTGGTTTCTCCCAATGTCTTCTTGATCTGGAGAGGAAGAGATGGGGTTTAATATTCTTTACCTTTCTTAGAGGTTCTTGGCTTGCTGTAATCATGTGCTCTAGTCAATATATAGGAATCACCTTTCATCATATACACATTCGCGGATGCAGGATTGTTTGAAGACGGAGGGGGTCCTTGGCTGCACCCTTCCGCACTTGTAGAGGCTTGAGTTATATTTTGGCCATGTTGAAATGTGTTTGTTAACACAATAGGCTGCTTCTATGACAATAACTTTTGGGCCTCTGCAAGTCGAGGGCATTGGTGAGTCAGGTGGTCTTTCGTGCACAGATTACACAGATACCGCGACTTCCTTTTTTCAGTGTTTCCCCTGCCAACATTATTAGTGGGTTTATTATCTCCCTTACCCTTCTTATGTTGTTTCTTCTTTCCATCAGGATACTGGGTGGCCTTTGGATTTGTCGATTTCACACTGTGTACATCTGACGTTTGGGTAGGGGGAGCAGCCAGAACAGTAGTTTGGTTGGTCGTTGTATGCTAGATAGACAATTGGTGCATCTTCTTCGGAAAACACTCCCGACATTGCGACGTCTTTGGATAACTGTGGGACCAAAGAATTAAGGAACCACTCAAGCAGGAATGCTGGTGGGACTGACACCTTAATCAAACTCTTTTGGCATCTCCATTCTTGGATGTGATCAGAGATATGGTCCTCTTTTTTCTGTTCAAAATTGGCCAGCAATTCTGTGCCAGTGTCGTATCTCACAGGTAATTGAAAATGGTTTAGGAAAGCCATTGCCAATTCATCGAAGGAAGAGTATCTTGAGTGGTCGAGATCAATGTACCATTTTGCAGCACTCCCAATGAGAGTACATTGAAACACTCGCAATTGTACGGAGTCGTCTTTCAATGAATTAGACAAGCACCAAAGGTGAAAAGTAGTCACATGATCTCTTGGATCTTCATTAGGTTTGGCTTCGAACTTTCGTATGTTCGGAGGAAAATTCATCGGCATAGGGAGCCAACATAGATAATGATAGATAGGGTCGTTCAAAAACCTTTTTAAGTATGGAAAATGCAAGGTTTCCAGGAAAGGTAGTTTGGGTTGTTGGTGATAACCATGGAAAAAGGGGCCTGGAGTTTGACTGGCACTAGGTTGCCAGGAAAATTTAGGTTGGTAGCCGAGGTTCTGGTAAAAACCATGGCCATGACCAACATACAGATTTCGGGTTTGAGGAGACATCATTGGCTGATTCCCGAAATAGGACGTAGATGGTTGGGCGTGTATTACATTCGGAGGACTTTGGGAAGGGTTGCCCCATGCTGATCCCATGGGAATAGGTATTGCACCTTGCCCAGGGTTCCATTGGTTGTGAAAAGAGTTTCCCCCAATTGACATTCTTGACGAGGGAACTGATCCCTACCAATAATTCCAAGGTCTTGATGCGGAAGAAGTTCCTGGGTGTGCCCCCTATGCAGGAATAGTACATTGCATAGGATTAGAGTGTCTGTAATCGGGGTTGCCCCCAGTCGGGAAAGCAAATGACGAGAAAATATTGTTACCAACAAAGAAAACGGTGTCAAAACTACCAACATATTATGAGAAGGTGGTCCTTGACTCCCTCCTCCAAATGAAATGTGGTGTGCATTCGTCCCGACGGATTGCTGGTGGGCACCGCCGAGCGAAGGGGATGAAGGAGGTATATGACCTCCTCCGTAAGGGAAATCATTAAAGGGAGCTGGAGTGGCTCCCATGGGTCCTTGCAGAGGAGCATTAGAGCTCCCTACCCCCATACCTAAATTCGGTAAAGTGGAGTAGGAAAGTACAGGACTTGTACCTGAGCTAGGCATCCCGTATGAGAACAGAGGGCCTGTCGCACTCTGTGTGAAAGGAGCAGTGGTCACCACCAAAGATGGGATCGGACCACTACTCGAGGTAGAGGTAGTCGATACCATGGTGGCTTAGACCAACAACAGTAGGTTAGGAGGTGGAACACCCCCTGTGGTGACAGTTGTAGTGGGAATAGGAGAATTCCTAGAAGAAGTGGCAACATTTGTTTCCATTGCTGCGTGAAACACTGTCTGTCGCTCGTAAGGATAAATCTGTATGATGATGGGCGCCAAACAATCAGTGATTGGAGTTTCAGGTGGACCGAGAGCTTCCGCTCCAAGGTCTGAAATAGTTGGTTCCTCCAAATGTTGGTCAAGCATAGTTTCTTGTGATCTGATCGCTTCAAAAGACCCTTGTTGTTCTAGATTTCGCCTTAGCGGCGGTGGGGGTGGCTCCAGTGTAACCAGTGGCAGGAGAAGAAGCCTTTGTGACCGATGGAGCTCATGATCCTCCACTGTATAAGAAAATCAAAGACACACTAGGTCTTTCTATTCTTTTAAAAACAACACACACTGGAAAAAGTCCCTACGAGATAAAACAAACAATGACTAAACTTATTTGGAAGAACAACTACAACAACCAACACTAGAGAAACTTACCAGTGAAAGTGAAACTCGAACATGGAAGAACCCTCCAGGTTTACTCTACAAAGTGTGGCTCGCTGTCTGTCCTAGGTACCATGGTCTACCCCCGCAGTCACCTGTGTAAGTCCCTAAAATAATGGCAACTAGGTTGCCAGTGCGTGAACAGTCACCAGGTGGATATACTCGACAGTTGGGTGGACCGAAATGAGCAGGGTATCAATCCTGAAACCTATCAAGGGTATCGAAAGAAAGTGGTCCAGAAGACAACTGAGGACCTCGAACGGATTTGAAACCCACGAAGCTTTGTGGTAAATGCAATCGACGGAATCCCAAAACAAGCCCTCTATATGAGTTCCCCACTACGCTTGGTCCAGATTTGGAGGGTTTATCTGTGCTACCTTTCCACACGCGACCTCATGTTTAGCCCCTGTGTTAGAGGGGGGTCCCGGATAACTTTCACGATACTGGACTTTTAACACTCCCTAGCACAGACTCTTATGTATGTTTTGTAGCCTTGAAGAGTTTCCTCTCCAACCTAAATCAAGGCTCTAGACTAGACTAGTTGATGGACCCTACAAACATAAAGTCTAGTTGATTTTAATTAATCGTTAATTTTTATGGCTTGTCTTAAGTCAAAGGTTATGAAAGTGAAACTAGTGATGTTTTGAGAGATGAAAGAAAAGATAAACTAAAAGCTGGAAATAAAATAACTTCTTCTCAACAAAATTTTAATCAACTTTTCAAACTAAAATTTTTCTAAGATCTTTGAACAGTAAACTCAAAATAGGATTTTGCTCGACTACGATCTACTTATTGTCATAAGTAAACAACCAAGAACTTATGAAAGAAAAAATTTTCCTGGTTATTTATGGAAACCAAAAACTACTTAACCAAACCAAGAAATAAAGGAGTTTTTTTTATTTTTATTTAATGCTCACAAAGCAAAAAGGAAAAATGACGACAAGTAAAGACCAAGAAAAATTCTGGGCTAAGCACATATCGCAAAGAGTTACTGACCATAAAATGAAAACTGATGAAAACAGACTATCATACTTGTCTAAAAAACCTATGAAAGAAAAATTTTGAGGAAATTTTTTTAATGAAAAAGAAAGTTATTGCTGTGATCAGACCTAAGTTTTCGACTACTATGATAGAGACCAAGAACCCTGAGAGGTATAATTCTTGACAAGAAAAAGGATGACTACCTCTCCTTAAACAAAAATTTTCTCAACAGGCACACTGCTGACACTTCAACACCTAACGTGTGCACACGAGCTGTGTAAGGTCAGAGTGTGTGTACATGCATGCAGAACTTATGCAGGTCATGTGTACCTCTACAACTCTTCAAAAGTGAAAAGACAAGCAATCAAGCACTGAAAAAGACTACTGGTATTGAGAACCAGAATCTCTTGAAGACTCAGAAACTTACTTTGTTAGAAAAGAAAAACATTTCAAGGAAAATTTCATAGAACAAAACCAATTTGAGGTGGTACCTAAGCTACCAACTGAGAAAAGAGAGATCATAATGAGATCCAGAAAACCCCTGAGAAGGATCACTTCTGAAAGGGGAGAGGATGACTGCCTCTCTGAACAAAAAAAATTCTGAACTCAGACACGCGACTGACACTTCATCAACTAGCGTGTGCATGGAAGCTGTGTGAAGGTAGGGCACGTGTACACACATGCAAGCCTTATACATGCCGCGTGTACCTCTGTGACTTCCCAAAAAGAGAATGTAACCAAGAAAAGAAAGCAGGGAGTACTTGTATGGAAGACCAGGATCCCTACTAGCTCAGACTCTTGCAGAAACCCAAAAAAAGGTGATAAAACCAATTTAGAACTACCAAAAAAGTATCCCTAGAAAACCCGAGAAATCCCCAGTATAGTTGCCAATTCTGTTGTGGGTGGGAAATCCCTCCTAAGGACTAGCACTAAGGGTTTAATCATGCATGCAGAAAATGACCATTTTAAGGCCTCTACTTTTTTCCTATTCTCCCAACACAAAACCCCACATTCATGCAATACAAAGGTGCAAACAATATTAGGAAACTATACCTTAAATTTGACGTTTGATGTCGATCCATTCACTTTCACTCCCTCCTTGACAACAAGCCTCCTCCCAAAGCTGACTTGCATTCACACATAAACAAACAGAGAGTTGCAAACATGCATTTCATATACTAATTTTTGGGTTAGATGTGACAATATCATGAAGTAAATACACAATTTGAACACATGATATGGTGGGACAAAAAAAGTATTCCTTTTTGTATTAATCTTCACAAGAGTAAACTTTACAATATGTGGTCGGCACTGCTCCTTGAATCTGGTCTTGGGCTCCTCTTCAACTGTGCTCCAACTGCTTCTGTATATGATTCTCCTCACACAATAGCTACAAAATTTGAGGCTAGGGGAATGCTAATTCGAGTAGAGTTTCTTTACTATGATTTTCCTCCTTTCAAATGGGACCCCTACCCCTTCTTTTATAGGCTAGAAGGAGTTAGGTATTTAGTCTAGTGATTGGCCATGCATGGTCGAAAGGTTTAGTTAAATTACCCAAAATTGTGTGTTCCGTCGACAAATTTCCATGTTTCGTGCTTTTGTAGGTACACGCGGGCTATAGTGGGTCATCTAGAGTGTAAACGCGAGATGTAGTGGGTCAACTAGAGTGTACACACAGGCTGTAGTGGAGCAGGGCATGTGTGCATTTAAAAACAATGTTTTTAAGAAGAGTTGTTCAGTACTAGCTTGGCAAAGAAGGAATATGAGATGGCCTGATGCCAGGTAAGCATGTATGGTGCAAATTAGGATTATAACACCAAGAGAGGGAAATCCAATATACGGGGATTTCTTCCAGAACTGACTTTATTAATACTAACCTCCCTGCCCTTGATAACCATTTATTGTCCAAACTTGCAGTCTTTTTTCTATCTTTTCCAAAAGCCACATCCATTCACTCTTCCTATAATTATTTGGTTTTAAGTTAAAGACAAGGTATTTGAGGCCGTGATGGGTGTTATATATTCCTTAAAAAGGAAACTTAAAAACCCTTAATTAAATTTTCAACCCAGGGTAAGTAAACTTAGAGTTGTAGCAAAATATATACCAAAGGTAGAAGGCTGGTAGGAGTATAGTCTAACTAAGGAAGGAAACTATTCGAGGTTAATCTACTCAAGCAAAGCTTATCTAATGAGCAAACCATACTAAGAAAATTGAAACTAAGTAACCTAAGTACATTTCGGCCAAGGGTCGATGGATAGTTCCTAAGAAAGAAAATGAAAACTCTATGTAAAGAAAACTAGTTTAACAATAAGCAAAAGCAAACTACTAAGAATAATAAGCAAATGACAAAAGCAAACTATTTTAACTTTCCAACCTAAATTCAATGAGCAACTACCCTATGAAAGAAAATAAATAAGCAAGTAAGAAAAAACACCTATCTAACCTATTAAAGAAAATAGACAAGCAACAAAGACACCTAACTAACCTACTAAAGAAAAAGACAAGTAAACAAAGGCACCTAACTAACCTACTAAAGAAAAAGACAAGTAAGAAAAGACAACTAACTACTGCAAGAAATCAATGTAAAACTTCTCATTGAACAATTATCTAGCCTAAGAGGCAAGTGGACTAAATGCTTAATGCAAAACTATTTCCAATGCATGAAAGGAAATCTAAGAGGCAACTGGACTAAATGCTCAATGCAATGCATGAAAGGAAATCTATTCTATTGAAAGCAAGACATATTAACAACTAATTCTTAATCTATGATAAGAAAACTACTATCTAATCTATCAAAGCAAAGTCTATCTACCCTATAGCATAAAATAAGACTATTTTCTAAACTATGAAAGCAAGAAACTATATCTATGAAAATAAGAAAACTATCTCTTTTAACCTATGACAATTCAAATATAATGTTGGTGGTTGTGTGAATGTCTTCGGTGTCGGATAATATCTCGATGGAACTTGACAACAAAGGACAATTCCAATGGTATAAGCTCAATACTAATATCAATGGCAAAATGAAAGGTGTGGAGTAAACAATCCAATGAAAACTTAGCCATGACAAAAATAATGTTAAATACCCTACATATTCATGTACAAACCATCAACAACATAACGAGATCATCATTATACTTGTACACTATGTAAGCAAAACTAGATTCAACCATTAACTAAGAAATGTAATTGCATTTTAATTCTAGGAAAGGAGATTGCGTAAAATGAAACTACTCTATGTCTATTCTAACCATTCAAACTACAATAAAGAAATGACTAAAAACAGAAATTAAAAACTGATATTAAAAAGTAATCTAACAATTATATTAACCAACAACTAATTAAATAAGTTCTATATAAAAATAAGATGAACAAGCTATGATTAAAAACTGGAATTAAATCTATCCATCCATCAATCCTTGTCAAGAGAAAACCCAAATTAAAAACTTTGTTCTATCTAATTAAAAATCTGTTTTAAACTTAACTGTAAAATCATAAAAGAAAGAAGAATCTAACATCTAAATGCACATGGGGTTAGTATATAGAGAGAGAGACTTGCAAGTCTTTTCCTAGTCTATAAAATCAAGGCATGCTAATATGTATCAACATCTAACCTGCAAAACAATTAAAACAATTAAGCTACAACAAACTAGTTAGCATAATAAAAACATACATGTACAGGAAAATAAAAAGAGTAATTAAATTAAGAATTGCATAAACAACACACTGATAGTCACCAGACTTTTGGTGTCCCCCACATCAAGTCGTGGCTACTTCCTATGAGCACACCATGAGCTTAGCAAAGCGAATTAACCATCAAAACTTGAAAACGCAGTTCTGGCATAATTCTGGCAATGTAAAATATCAAAAACAAAGGAAAATGAGTTTGTGTTCAATACAATGGTTCTTCTACTTGCCTATGCTACATAACAATCATCTGGCCATCCTATTAGTATTTATAATCTTACAAACCAATTGGTCAACCACAGGAGGGTCGAACCACTTCTAATTTCAGAAAAATACAAAAAATGATGCCCTAACTAATAAAACGGAGTGAGCCAATAATTGCCCTCTTTGGACAACTGAAACTGAGTTGTATGGAGCTCAGTAGCTGGAGGGGGAAATCATGAACAAAACCCATGTTCCCAATTCTCCCAACTCTGGCCGACAATTCCATAACCACAACTCACCTTCCATTTCTGTGCAATGCAAAGTGTCAGATCGAGTTCTAGAATGAGTGTCGAATCAAGTGTCAGAACTAGAAACGAGGTGCATTTTTTCCCTGTAACACCAAAAAAACATGAAATAGCTCTTAGAAATCATAAAACATGGTGAATTGTACTTGATTCAATCATTAAACATGAATTACACATAACTTATGGCGACGATACCATTTTATCATGAAATTCTTCAAAAATCTCTTTTAAAGGATGAAACATGCATATGTACATGTGGAAAAAAATGTATAATAACCGTCATAAAAATGATCATATCTCGGGCCCAATAGGTTGTCTTCCAAGTTCTATGTTTGGAAGGGGAGAAGGTCTAAATAATGTTGTATGACCTCATCCCAATTCTGGGAGAAAAGTATATTGGATTTTTGTGCGTTAATTCTCATGCCATATGCAATTTTGAAAAGTGTGAGGCCCTCCAATAATAAATCTGCATCCCTCTTCAACCCATCAAAAAATATTAGTATATCATCCACAAAGAGTAAGTGGGTAATGGCCATCCCATTTGATATTTTAATACCATAGAAATGCCCACCCACCTTTGCCTCTGCCAGGTAGCGGCTAAGGACTTTGGCTACAAGGAGGAAGAGTAGAGGAGAAAGGGGGCATCCTTGTCGTATTCCTCTCTCCGCTTGAAAACACGCAGTGGAATAACCATTGAGTAGAATGGAGAAGGAGACGGAGTTCAATCAAGCCATTATCTAGTTGATGAAAACCAGTCCCTAGCCCAGGTGAATCAGAAGCATTCTGATGTATAACTAGTTTAACCGATCAAAGGCTTTGGATAAATCTATTTTAATCACGACTGCTTTTAGATTCTTTAGTTTAATGTTGTGTAGACCTTCTTGTGCTACTCCAATAGCCCGATGAATATGTCTTCCTTTGAGAAATCCAAACTGTTCTCCATAAATTTGTTTTGAGAGAATTACCTATAGCCTTCTACTGATTAACTTTGAGATAATCATGTACAGAAAATTACAAAGGGAGATCGACCGAAAGTCTTCAAAGGAGGACGAGTTGTATATATTAGGGATCAACTCTATGGAAGTAGCCTTGATTGGGTTGTAAATATGACCTCTCTCCCTCGATTCTTCAATCACCTTTAGTAGATCAGTTCCAAGAATGTCAAGCACCCCAAATAGAATTCCATAGGCCAACCATCTAGGCCAAGACTCTTCCCTTTTTGGAATGAATGTAAGAATTATATCATCTCTTTTTCCGTTTCTGGGGTCGTTAAGGATCCAACTTAATCCTCTTCTACAAATACGGAGAAGAGTTGGGCCACCTTAATAATTTCAGCAATGAAAGTCTCCTCATGAGCCTTAAAAAGTGCCTTCAAATAACTGGTGCCCAAATCAGCTAGTTCGTTGAAACTTGTTACTTCCTCCCTGTTATGATCCCTTAGGCTCCAAATGGTGTTGGCCATATTCCGACCTTTGGAAAAGGCTTGGAAGAATTTTGTGTTTTCATCTCCGCAAGATAGGCACCACGCCTGACTCTTTAATCTCCATTGTGACTCTCTTTCTTCCAGGATGACCCTGCATATTTTTTCCAAACCGTACATGTGATATTTTTCTTCCTGGCTATAGAACTCCCACCCTGTCCCATATTGTAGTTCTTTTAGTTCCAAGTCAATATCCCTTCAATGTTGATCATATTTTAGCTTCTTCTCTGTATCCCAAGTTTTAGTTACTTGTTTGAGTCTTTTGAGGTTCTCAACAAAACGTATCACCGCTGGGGTCTGGGTTTGTTCTGGTAGTTTCACCCATAAATCCCTTACTAGATCCAGAAAGGTTGTATCTGTGAGCCAACCCTCAAATAACTTTAAGGGGCTTGACACCCTAATAGATTTGGTCCTGAATTCGAATAGAATCGGAAGATGATTTGATTCTCCCCCGTAAGTAACCCATTGTCATACTAAAGTAGAATAATCCAAAAGATCGTCTGTTAGTAAGAATTTATCCAGTCGTTTGGCCATCGGGTCTGATGCAACCCGTCTATTACACCAGGTGGGAGAGAGTTTTTGGGATTCTACATCCACCAGCCCCACTTGGTCCAGGAAATTTAGAAAGTAATTGTTTAGTGGGTTCGGTGCAGCTCTAGGTCCCCAAACCTCCGAGGCACCAAAAGAGAAATTGAGGTCTCCACCATGTATAAAGTCCTTATGCTTAAACCATTCTCACTCAGCTATTGTGTTCCAATAGATTTGTCTATCTTGATGAGGAACATAGATTTTTATAACAGTTAAATTGCGACCCAAGTCTATGGAGTATATGGTTAGACTGATCCCCGAGATAAAAGCCCAGACAGCTTCCAGTTTGCAGTTCCTTTCCTTCCATCCAGTGGAAAAACCCCCGGAGCGGAATCTATCATCTAATGCTGCGAACCTCCATCCCGGGAGTAGTGTTTCCAAGGTCTTAACCACTGATACGCTATCACCTAGAGTTTCTTACAGAAGAATGACATTTGGCGAGCATTGTTCGACCAATGTTCGTAAAGACGATGTTTTAGAGGGGTTCACCAAACCCCGAAAGTTGAAAGAGAGGAATTTCATGAGGTAAATCCTTCCTAGAGAAGATTTTCTCTAAGCACCCATTCGATTGAGGATTGTCTGCCTGATGCCAAGTCAATTATGGCCCGATATTTTGCCAAATATAAATGTGATTTCTGACCCCTTCCTTTACCCACAGAGTGCGAATGGGGTAGTGGCCCCAACCCTCGGCCAATTGTCAAGAGAGATCCATTCTCCAGGAGGTCCTCCTTGACCAACGATCTACTCCTAAGATGGTAATGAACATTTTTTCCTTTCGAGGAGGAGTCTGTTGAGGCTGAGGGTGTGGAAAAAGTGGAAGGGAAGGTGGAGAGATGCATTTTTTCCAAGGAGGCTAGAGAGGGGGTTCCTATAAAAAGGGATGGAGCGTCGCCAGCTAGAGTGGGAGAAAGGCCGAAAGAGTTTGTATCCACATCCAACATTGTGAACCCCAACCCACCTGAGTTTGTGGATGGTGTGACCAACAAGGGTAAAAAAACCGATGAGGAAGAGGAGAAGGTATAGTGGAGAGAGGCCAGACTGACTAAGTATTGAGTCTTGCCTCCCGAAGTAAGTGAAGGAATCACATAATTTATAGCCAAATCTAAAGGCTTTGAAGATGTAAAAGAAGATACTGCCAAATTTGACATACCCGTAAGTTCTTGATCACGACGGAGAAGGTTTTCCAAAGAAGGCGAAGAAAATGAACTAGATGTCGAAGGCACATCCTTCCCAGTTCCCTGGTTGCAACCACTACCCAAGCCCTATCCCACCGTGCGTACATCCTCAGTAGACTGCTGCTCCTTTCCTTTGAATTCCCCGACATCCATCTAATGTTCCCATTTATTTCTCGGAGGAGAGGAGGAGGAGATTTTTTTATTTTTCCTTCCGATATTTTCCCTTGAATGGGAGGGGGCAATTTGAAATACCATTCCCATAGACGTGGAATATATGAAACCTAAAAGGGATTCCTTCATAGTCGAGGGTTTGTAGAAAAGTCATGGTTGCAGATTCGATGGTAATCTCCTGATATAAACTTTTTCGCAGATTAATCTGGACTAGAATGTGATCCACTGTCATGTAACCTGTAACTTCAAAAGACATATCAGCTTCGAGGTATCTACCCAAAAGGTTTCCAATTGCCGCAAATAGGTGTGTATTCCAAAATTGAATTGCAAGGCCCGAGAGACTTAGCCAAATGGGTTGCTCATCAATCTGTTCTCTCTTCGCATCAGAAGTTGGCGTCTAATGTTTTAGTAGTGTAGGGGTGTCTGTAAATATCCATACCTTATTTAGTACCCAATCCACATCATCTATGGAGGATAAGACAAAGGAAAACCACCCTCTAGTAAGTAGCCTGATGTGGGGCATCTTGGAGATCTCTGGTAGCTAGAAATTGGTAACCCAATTTTTGAGGAAAGCCATACCCAGTTTTTTTCCCCTGACCCTTCCCACCACTTCTTTTTCCAATAATTCCAAGACCCTATCCATGGAAACATCCTTGTTGAAGACAAGCCGCTCAATACCAATCCTTTCCCTAGCACACCTGACAACTTTTTCCTTTCGTCCTTCCATGTTGGTCTGGGCTTTGTTCAATTTTTCCCCATTTTGTGAATTACTGGTGGGGATTCCCTTCTTGGGTTCAAAGGCAGTATCAATGGGAAAATAATATTTGACCTCGTAGCCTGCAACCCCGGGTTCCTTATCCCCAACCTACTAGACTTCCACCAAGAAGTCTGATGGTGAAAAGCCTTGTGTGGCATTGACATCCCCTGAAACCCCGATTGGGAGCCTATTAAAATGGGTCTCAAGCAGGTCCGAGAATGGTTCATTGTACCCATAGGATATCTACCCCACGAAAAACCCTAGTCTCCCTTTTAGACCTTTTGGTGTCTCGGTGTAAAAGGAAAATTTCCCATCCCATCCTTCAGAGTATACTGGACCTTCCGAAGGTGGCATCTATTGTTCTGGAGAGGAAGTCAAACCTAGCCAGTCTGCCACTGAAAACCATGAACCTCCTAGCTCCATGCTTCGTAGAAAAAAACTATTGCTATCTCCCTACGTTGTGAGCCCATTTTCAATAAATTCACCTGATCCACTTGTAGCCTACCAAACACTATCTAGAACTATTCCCAATGACAAATCCAGAGATAGTGAGGTGTGCCCCACAACATATGAGGAAAAGGAGAATCCCTTGTCCTATAGTGACTCCATGCTTCGGTAAAGGGCCCAAACTACATCAACCTTACGCCGAAAATTGTGGTAACCACATGGTCCTTGGTCACCTCCAGACTAACAATACAAATACCTGCTCAAATCGCCTCCACCATTTTCGTAAACCCTCATCTGACTCCCATGTCTCTCATCTTCGTACTCCAGAATCCATCATCTAGGAGTATGTGTTACGTGAAACAATGACATATTGGAAAAGGGAGGAAATTGTTCAATTTGCAATGGTTTATGCATTCCATCCCATTCACTTTCTTACTCTGAAGCTAGGCCTAAAGTATATTCTCATCTACATTTTAAAAATAATTTGAATAGAATGTGTGCACAATTTTAGTTAATGAAAATATGTCTGCAATATTATAATAATAGTTATATAATAACAATAATAATAATAATCTATTTTTAAGGTCACAGCCAAGCCAGACACCAAATTGGTGTATTAGACCCCCTCCTCCCAACGATTTGACTGGTAAAGTCTATGGATTTATATATACTCTACCCCTCTCTGGATTTCAACTTGTGACCTCTTAGGAGGAAGCACATGTTCTTAACCATAGAAAGCCTAGTCTACTACGAAATCTATCAAGCTCTATTCACCAACTGATAATTTAAGGAAAGAGGTCCTTGAGACAAATTATAATGGCACATCAATAATCTTTACCACAAATAGTATCATCCATGTTGAGCACCCAATGATGTCTTCATTAACAAATTATTTTTTAAGTCGCCTTGTTTTATGGTTACAATGTAACACCATTTGGATGTTCTGAGTACTAGGTATGCTTCTCAAGGCTATAGGCATAGTTCTAAGATGAAATACTTTCCTTAGGCATTACAAGAGGTACTAGAATATTTTGACGATTTTTATAGTAAAATAAGTATATAATCTAGGCTAATCATTTTAGAAAAAATATGGAAATTAGTGAATCTTCATTTATAATAAAACATGGAAAATTAGCTCATAGGTGAAATTTAGCCCCTAAAATCTCCCCTAATAAGAGGCCTGTAGGAATCTATGAGTGGTATGTTATTTCTCCTCTAAAATGTAATGTACAAGTGCACAATAATACATCTGTTTAATATCTAAATGATATAAATTATTTAAACAAATTTGTACAATTGTAGATAACAATCAATTTTTGTGTGCAACATTTTTTGCATGCGTGTGCATGCGCATGAACGCGCGTGCACACACACACCCACACACACACACACACAAATTATGAGGTGCATTGAGGCCAATCTTTAGGAATCGGTTTGAAGATATTAACACAATCAATCATTTTTTCCTATGTAGAACTCGATTTATAATTGTAAACCATATAATTTATTTTCCAGATCGGAAAGGTAATAAAAGTATAATTATTACACATATTAAAATAAAAATAAATAACAATAACAATATATATATATATATATATATATGGAATCTACATAATAGTAGGGAAATGGAAAAATGAGTATGTGTTTTCTTATGTAGTCTAAACCAACAGGTTCATCAATCTTAATATAAAACCAAAGAAACCAAAACAACCAAATCATCCAACATGTAAAGGGAAAGAGACAATACTTTCTATTTTATTTTTTTAATTCATAGGAACAAACACATGTTATAATATCAATTATGTGGGATTTCCCAACATGATGTGGGAAACCCCACTCATGAGAAAATTTCTACACACAAGGTATGGAATAAAATAATGTTTTCCTAAATTTAATTAATCCAAACACAAGCTTATATAGCTTACATAAAGAAAAACACCTCAACAAACTAGGATGTAAATGATCAACTAGATCCTAAGAAGTAGAAACTAAGCACAAAAATAGAGATAGTTAGAGATATGATCTCAACTACTACATGAGAATTGGAAACCAAAATGATTTGTCACACCAAACCAATAATAATACTCTCCTACCAAAATAATAATGAGAAATAAATATGTCAAGGATAAGGACTAAAACACATATTCTAAGAATAAGGACTAGAGTCCCTATCATTCCTCCCAACAATAGCAACATTGACCTCTAATGCTTTTAGGAGAGAGGGAAAAGTTTTTGAAGTATAATTTGAATGATCTTGTTGTGGGTGTTAATATTTTTTAATGATAAGGAAGGAAGTGGTAGATTCTTGACAAAATCAGTGAGACAAATACCTACAATTGAAATTTAAGAAATAAAATTCTACCCTAGAAGAGCCAAATGAGACAAACACCTACAAATAATTGCATAATTAGATCAGAAGAATTCTGAAATCCAATTGAAACTCTCCCATCAAACAAGTTGTTAAAAGGCTATAACACCATACAAAGAAGTGTGATCTAAATGACAAAGCTATTGATGTATAACAGAATGATTTTGAGCCTCCAAAATATATTCCAACAAAAGCATGGATTTGGGACATTGATTCCTTGAGAACATACCAAAACCAGACATATAAACTCCCAGAGTTATGGATATCAAATAATGTTTGTGAGAAATGCATAAAGGAGTGGGAAAAATCGCCACTCAATGTAGTGTTACAAACAAGTCTAGAGTCTAAATAAGTTGTTGTTTGAACATGATCGATGAAATATAATAGTGACCACAAATGTCACGAGATTTTTATCCTTGAATAAAAACCAAATATAAGCATGTATATATCCCTATAAAATACCTTTGATTGTAGAATCCAATAGTGCAGATGATGTTGAAAATAACAGTGAGACACCAAATCTATGGGTAGAAGATGATGAAACACTTATGGAGTGGAATGAATCATCTCTTTTTTTCCTTAAATTTTTAAACAAAGTAAGCCAAAATTTGAGTTGTAGATTACATAGAAAGGTACATATGGTGGAATTTAAAGGAGTAGGAGGAAGAGATCATCTAAGAATATGTAGTGGTGATATCATTTTCAGTTTAAGCTCAAACAAGTTTAAGATGGATGTTGGAGTTACTTCACACACACCTAGGATTTATTTTCCCTAAGGTTTTTCCTTGTTTATTAGTCATAATTAGTCATTATCCAGTCTCCTATATTTTAGGGGAAAATATTCCATCGGGAGAATATTCTCTTTCACTTGACACTTCAGTTTGACTAGTTGAGTTGAGTTTAGATGATGCATTGATTTTGTCTCCTTGCAACATTGGGATAATCACCGTCTAATGCACACTTTCCTTGGGATCATCACCAGATTGATGCATTACCCTTGATTCCCTGAGTTATATCCTCACTACTCTCTGTTCAGTCAGTTAACTGAAGACTAGTTGACTAGTTAACTCAACTAGGTGGCAGTTCACTCCCGTAACTGCCTGAGAGACTAGACTAGGTGGCAGTTCACTCTCATAACTTTTGGTGTGTGTCCAAATCACTCTATATCACCACTATGGTGCATTGGTTCTCCTCTAGTGCACACTCATTGAGTTATACCGAGTATATCATGTGTAAATTATTCATTTTATTCATAAAGGTTAATGAGAATTATTTCATTCTTTCTCTCCTTCTTCTTCTTTCTCCTTTTCTCTTTGAAAATGTGTGTATTATTTTCTATCTAGATTTATTCTATGTAGGTTCAACACATTTACATGATATTAGAGCTGATGGACTGCTAAGCAAAAGCTACACCAAAATTTTTTGCAAGTACAAAAGATTGAAGACAATGGAAAGATGGATTTCCAAAAAGAATCCATTTTTACACCTAACAACTACTTTGCATGGAAGGAGAAAATAGTCATACATATTTGGACCAGAGGATTGTATAGATTAACCTTGAATACCGACACATAATTGACATCATCCATATAAAAATTCAAGTACTTAAATCGGATGGATGAGGCACTCCAAACAATTTGCAGTCTAATTTCTCCTGATCTCCTTTTTCACATATCTTCCTGTAAGACTCCCAATGAATCCTAGACCACCTTGGAAGGGCTCTTTGGAAAACATGATGAGAGGAGGGGACACATGTTGTAGGTGGGACTTCTCACATTGGATCCAAAAATCTTCGACAATATCCAATATTTATTTACAAAATTCAAGGATTTATTGTCGCAACTCAAAGATTGAGGGGTTGATAAATCGAAGGAGGAGAAAAAATGGTTCTCACCATTCTCGCCAAGATTTTTCCTAAATTTTTTGTATTCATATACACATTCCATTCTTTCAGATTCACCTTTGGAGCCGCCTGTAATATGCCTTCTCTTGATGAATTTATCAAATCCCTGACACAAGGGAAAAACAAACTCATCAACATGGGCACAATCAAAGGCCCAAGGGTGCATGCACTCACTGTGCAATATGGAAGCCACAAATATCATAAATCTAAAGATAAATATAAACTGAAATATCATGCACATACGAAGAAGGAAGGGCACACAAAATCCTTCACTGATACCTTCGGATCCAAAGGGGAAAAGGGAAGAAAAGGGGAGAAATGCATGTAATGTCACAAAGGATTCCATCTAGAATCCGCATGCATGAAAAAACAAATATATATAATGTCTCAAATAATTCAGGAAAACAACCTTGGATATCGCATCCTTGAGGGTGCTAAGAATAAGCCAGACGATCCAAATTCCAAGAAAGGCAATTCTAGCCATGCCTTGATTGCCATAAACTCCTATCCTGATGCTTGGATCATAGATCCAGGAGAATCACATCACATGGATTCCTCCAAAGAAGTATATTCTTCTTTGGATACATGAAAATGTCCTCCTATTCTGATGGGGGACAACTCTTCTGTTGAAGTCATCGACAAAGGAAGGATTGGACTCACCAATGAAATCTTTGAGAATGTGCTACAACTTCCCAAACTTTGTTTCAACATTCTCTCTGTGTATATGATGAAGAATTTTGGCAATAGAAAGAAAGTCATATTCACACAAAATTCTATGGACATATATGACATGCAAACCAACTCCAGGGTTTCTAACGATGAGGTAAATCATCAATCTAGATTGTATACTTTTTATGAATTCATTGAACCTGATTTTGCTTTACTTCTTACTCATGCTGATCAAAGTAGTAGGATATGGAACGAAAGGTTTGGACATTTTAATTTCAGATACATGCAATAGCTTAGCAAGAAAATATTGGTTGATGGTATACCATAAATCCATTTCTCCAAGGGAGTATGTGAGGTATGTGTTCTCGGAAAACACCCTCAAGAGAAATTCGACAAAGGAAAGTCTCAGAGAGATTATGCACCTTTAGATATGAGCCACAATGTCCTTATGGGTCCTTTTATCACTCCAGGAAACTCTTCTAGGTTGTAGCTTGAAGATGCCGAGTAACTTAACTATTTTCTCAATGTTGAGTATATAATTGGATCAAGATGGATAACTAACTCACTGAATCTTACACTCAAGACAGTCTAGGTATATTCAACATTACAAGGCCTTCAAGAGCTATTATCAGACAGGTTGTGTATCAAATAGAACAWAATCTAATCACATAAACCAGATCACACATATATAAAACAATAGGTATGATGGGTCTAGAAACTAGTACAATAGCTTATGATCCTTTGCCAAATAATCAAATAGTGAGATGACAGTCACCTATGGATTATATGAGCATAGACAGAGAATGGCATTCACTCATAAACATAGACAGATACAAAAGAAGGAATCTAATAATATCAATGAAATAAGCTTGTAAGACTCTTATATTAAATAAAGTGTCTCAACACAAAATACAATAATATAGTATCCAAAATCGAACCAATATTCCTCAAAATTTTATGGCTTTATAGCCTTTACATGAGAAATCTAGATCCTAAAACGTTGGATCCGATTTACTTGAAATAGTAAGTCAAAATCTAGTACAAGAAAATAGGAAGAGATGCTCAAAACTAGGTCAATATCCTCATCCTTGATGATCTTCATATCCTTCAAAACTTTGACAAGTGTAGAAATCCTTCCAAGGCTGTTGAGTATCCATAGAAGATAAGATAAGTCGAATCTGCTATTTCTGGAAAAACTTGTTTCTGTACTGAGAAAATAGATATCTAATTACACATTTCCACCTTGCTAAACGCCTCAAATATCAAAACAAAACCTTAAATCTGATGTGTTTAATTATTATCCATCTTTTGAAACCATCCTCGAGGCATCTGATTAAGAAAAACTTGTATCGGGGAAAAAATACAACCTCTCTGCCCTGTCTATAAATTTCGGTGGCTAGAAGAGTTAAAATGTGAGATTGTATGCCATCGAAAGCTCTGCTTTCAGTGGCTAATGAACAATGAAATGTCCTCCTAAGCCATCGAAACCTGATATTAAAAATAGTTCACAAAATTGTAAAAATGTGTTACCTCTATGCTTTAAGAGCTTCAGGCTTGTTCCTCTAGAGTCTTTGTAGTCTGAGCAAGGTTCTTTGTGGCCACTGCTAGGTCCTCCAGGCCTAAGTGAACTATAGGCTTTGGATTTTTAAGCATGAGTTTAATCTTTGAATAACTAGCAACCTTATATGCCTTCTGGTTTGCTTTAATTAGTTTTATGTTTTTCATCTCCAACTTGACATACATCTTAGCAAGTATATGGAAAGAATCATACAATTCAATATTTCTTTCTACTAAATTTGTATTCCTTCTCTTGATTTCACTTTCAATAATTTCAAGTTCATATACTTGCCTGATAAGTTGATTTATCTTTTGTGATGAAGACTTCTTTGGTTTGCTGGTTGATGCTTCAACAACTTGTTGGTCTTGATCTCCCTTAGGTACTTGTGAAAGCAAGTATTCATGCTATGTCACCGGCTCTCCTGTTGTAACTGCTTCTAGAAGACCTTGCTCTGCCACAACTTCCTCATACTCTGTTGCAACATGATGTTCTTCATCCTCAGAGTCTATGTAGGGGGAATTTAGGATGTTTTTATCTCTTGGAGGAGATTCTTCTTTCCCTGTATCATGACTGAAATCCAATCTTTTCTTAGCTTTCCCAGGCTTAGAAGATGGAGAGGGCTGATCAACTACAACTGGAGAGATGGCTCTCCTCTTCCTCTTTCCACTTCTAGGAGTAGAAGACTTCTTTGAAGAAGGCTTCTCCTTATCTCCTGGATGAAAGTCTGTCTCAAATTCATTCCAAAAGAGGAAATGATCCCATTTCCTGTTCCTTCTCTTCAACAACTCACAAACCATGAGTGTGATTAGGACATGATGAAAAATCCCGCCCTTAACTTTACTTGGTTTTTCTTGAACTTGGTAGGCCATTTTCTTCAATCTCTTGTAGAGGTAATAAGGCAAGTTCAAAGTAGTTCTTCCAGTGAAGTGGTTCATCAATTTGAAATGATAGACCGTTACCCTGCAGTATCTAACTTCACAGGTTATATAAACAAGGATGGATTTTAACAAGTTCTTCCATTTATCCTCAAGAAAAGACATGGGAATGTCTTTCTTCGAAATTAAAATTTTATGCTTTGGTTTGAGATAGGACCTAAACTACACATCCTTGGTGTCTGTAGTCTTAAACCAACTCTTTTTAGTTCTAGGCAGTTCTATCACCTTTTATATGAGAGATTCATCTACTATGAATTCATAATGGCCAATGACAGTTTTTCTCCCATCGAAAGTCAAAGCAAAAGTCTCTTCTACCTATTGGTGAGAGCTCTACAACTTTTCACAAAACCTGTAACACCCTGCGTCTTTGAATAACTGACATACTTTTGGATGCGACTCCAGGTAGCATATGTCATTTAGCTCTTTCCTAAGAGAAGATGCTCCTCTCCTCATTTGGTAAACTACTCCTGTACACCTGCAAATGAAAACTCGGGCTTGGGGAAGACCACACAACGCAGATGGGGGAAGGTTATGGCTTAGCTACGACAGAAGCGAAATATGAGGAAAGTTTATAAGATGGCCCTGACTTTGAGGGATTTGAAAGCAAATGAGGATTTGAAATGGTAATGATTAGTAGATCAATCTCGAAGGTTATAAAGGTACAAATAGCCACGTGATTTTGTTGGCGCTGAATTTGGAATAATTTAATTAATCACGTAGATCTCGAATCCTAGATTTTAGGACAGGTGTAAGATAGAGAGGGTTTAGGGTTAAGTAAATCACATCAATATTCATAATGAAACTAAAACACCTCTTACCAAGTAATCATCAACCACTTCCTGTCTTTTCGACGGCTAATGAGTAATCATAATCCTTCAAACTTGTCATTTCATGCATGATGAAGAGACGTGCTAGCCTTTTCCAAGCTCCTCCACTTTCGATGGCTAGAGTCGCCCCAGATTTAGTGTTTTAGCTTCCGAAATCTAAGGCTTTCGATGGCTAATGAACATTTGAATAGTCCGCCTAAGCCATCAAAACCTGAGATTTGAATTTTTTTGAAATGAAAAGAAACCAAATATTTTTCAAAATTTATTACATGCATAAAGCTCTAAAAAATGAACCTTAAAAAATTTAGAAATGTATTTTTTGAATGACATCCTATCACCTAAAATAAACAACTTGATTAATTTATTTGAGGAGATAACAATGGATCCTATTGGGGGTGAAAGCCTCCCTATGAGGTTTCAAGAACCACAGAACCAATGCCTTTCTTGTAAAACAAAAAATCAAACCTATCTACTAGTGTTTCCATTGGGCATGGAGTTATTTTTCAAAAAACAAAAACTGAAAATAAAATTTACAATAGCAAGGCTTTGAAGCCTTAGATAAAAAAGAGTTTCAGAAAATGCCCATTCATTGGGCCACCAAACATTTCTTCACCTTCCAAACTTTGCAGAATGAAACTGTTGTTATGTTGTACTTGAGTTATAATGAAAGGACCGGTCCACAAAGAGTCTAACTTGCCATGATTGCCTTTATCTTGTCTAAGATCATCCCATTTCAGAACCCAATCACCAACCTGAAAGTCATCCACCTTTTCTTTTCTGTCAAAAGTATCCTTGATCCTCTTTTGATGAGATTTTGATTTGTCCACTAATTGTTCTCTGACTTGCTGCAATTCTACCAAGTCAAGCATTCTTCTCACCATGTCATTTGATTCAATTTGTTCTTATTGAAAGAACTTAGCCACTGGTAGAACTAGTTGAATGGGAAAAATGGAATCAGTTCCATAAACTATTTTGAAAGGAGAATTCCCTATAGATTTCTTGTTGGTCACTCTATCATCCCAAAGAGAAAACTTTAGTTTAGAATCCCAACTCTTTTGATTCTCCTCCAACAACTTTCTGATGATTCTGACTAGACTCTTATTGGATGACTCAGCAAGGCCATTTCCTTGAGGGTAGCAGGAGGTAGAGTGTAGCAATTGAATGCCCATTGACTTACACATGCCAACCAATGCATCATCTTTAAAGGCTATTACATTATTTGTCATTAGCCTTTTTGGGCAGCCAAATCTGATCAATATGTTTTCATAGATAAACTTCATGATGACTTGATGAGTGGCATTTCTAGTGGGGATTGCCTCTATCCACTTGGTAAAATAGTCAGTGGCTACCAGGATCCACTTATGTTGACCACTAGATGAAGGATTAATCTCGCCTATGAAATCTAAGCCCCACTACTGAAAGGGACCATTCACTACAATAGGTCTCAGGGGCAGAGATTTGAGTTGTTGCTTCCCTATGAATCTTTGGCACTTATCACAAGATTTCACAAAGGTACACACATCTGAAAAAATAAAAGGCCAATAGTACCCAACTCTTAGGATCTTATGAGCTGTGGTATTCCGGTAATGATGGCCTCCACAAATAATTTAATGGAATTGATGCATGATTTTAGCTGACTCGTCTTTGTACAAACATCTCAACAGTAAACCAGAAGGATCTTTCCAATACAAAAGATTATCATTTATGCAAAATTTAATTTCTATGATCTTAAGAGCTCGGGCTTGAGTCATGCCAAGTTCAAGAGAAACCTCCAATTTCTGCAAAAAATGAACAATACCTGAATACCACTCCCATGAAGACAAATTATCATCCACCTTCTGGTTGTCATGCTGCTCTTCTGCTGCTACCTCTGTCTGCAAGCTTGTTGAACTTACCCCAATGAAATTTATGCCAAAAAGATCACAATTCTCTTCTTTCATGAGCTTGGCAAGGCCTTGGCCTTTTACCATCTTGGTGGCATTCACTTCTATGTCAAACTCAATCAGCTTTGCAATCCATTTGGCTCTCTTTCCATCAATATCAGGTTGGGTCAAGACATCCTTTACAAAGGATGAAGTAACATAGGAAACAACCTTTGCATCGAGGATATAAATTCTTAAAACTTTTAATGACTTAATGAGAGCATAGGCTTGTTTTTCTATAGGATCATGCCTTAGTTCAACATCCCTGAGTGATTTGCTGAAGAAAGCCACCGAGTGATCAAGAATTTCATCATCTTTCTGTAACAAGATTGTTACCACTGTGCCTTAGGAAGCAAAAGAGAAAATATAGAAGTTCTTGGTGTAATCTGGGCTGATTAGAGTAGGATATTCCATGATAGCTTGCTTGATATCCTAGAATGAACTTCTTGCATTGTCTATCCATTTGATCTCAGATCCCTTTTTCAACATAGAGGTTATATGTTTCACTAACTTAGCAAAATTAGGAATAAACCTTCTAACAAAATTGATCTTACCGAGTAGGGATTGAATATCCTTCTTTGACCTTGGTATGGAAAACTTCTAAATTGATTCAACCTGAGCTGGATCAATTTTCACTCCCTCTGCTGAAACAATGTGGCCTAGGAGCTTACCCTTCTTGAAAGAAAATTGAGACTTTTTAGTTTTCAGCGAAATCCCGAACTGTCTGCATTTCAAAAATACTCTTTTCAGATGCTTCAGATGCTCTTCATGATTGTTGGAATAGACTATGATATCATCAAGATAGATGAGGAAAAACTTTTCCTTCTCTTCCACAAAGGCTATGTCCATGGCCCTTTGAAAGGTGGCCCCGACATTCATTATCCCAAATGGCATCTTGGTGTACATGAAGGTACCCCAAGGAGTAGTAAAGGGAGTTTTCTCTCGGTCATCAGGGTGCATAGAAACCTGGTTATAGCCTGAGAATCCATCTAGGAAAGACATGACACTAGCTCCTGAAACACTCTGCAACAAATGCTCCATATTAGGTAGGGGATAGTTGTCTTTCTTGGAGCATTTATTATGGTTTCTAAAATCAACACATAACCTGATCTCGCCATTTTTCTTCCTCGCTATCACTAGGTTTTCAACCCATTTAGAGTATCTTAGTGGAATTATGATTTTGGCATCAAGGAGATTTTTTATTTCTTTTTTGATTACATGCAATAAGAGAGGCCCGATAGGCCTCAATTTATGTTTTAATTGGATGGTGTCTTTCTCCAGGGGAATCTTATGTTAAATGACATCAGTATTATAGATTTTTAGATCACTGTATTCCCAGGTGAATACATCAGCAAATTCCTTCATAAGACTACAATATTCTGACCTCTCATCAATAGTTAACTCAATGGACATATTTATGAATTTAGGATGACTCTGGCTTCCTATATTGTGCTCATGGACAACAGGATCCTTCTCCTTCTTATCAGGTTTGTAGGGGACATCATTTTGGTCAAAAATCTTCTCAAGAGGTACCAAACCCTGAGGTATATGATTGCTGGGCAGCTGAACAATATCGTGTTGACCCATTTTTCTCTTCAACTTAGGCTTTTTGGATTCCTCTACATTTTGATTTTCCTGGTCAATATGCATATCAGAAAATTCATCTATGACCTGGAGAAATCTACTAAGCTCATCATCATCCTCAAAGACTTTCCAATACTTGAAATTGTTAGGTAGGGATGGCCTGTATTTGAATTTGATTTCATAGTTCAGTCTAGGAGGAATGGGAGGAATGACCATACTGGCTGAGACATCAAGGGAATCAACTAGGTGGTTCATAGCTCTAGGTATATAAGAAATATCAAAAATGGAAAAAGAGTCCCTGAGTTTCCATGCCTCTATTGATACTGAGAGGGGGGTGAATCAGTATCAAGTACAATTTCAAAACCATTTCCAACTTATACTTAAACCATTCAATTATATCCAATGAGCAATGAACAATAGTATAAGAGTTACACCAATACACCACAATACACCATGCACAATATATATGAGAAATAATCA
>JZKD02S0256278.1:187370-218901 GCA_000966675.3 Picea glauca | reverse complement strand
TTGTACCTAGGATGAGAAGGAACCTTATCTCTATTTCATCCTTAGAGAACAAAGGCTACAAGGTTGCTTTCTTTGATGGAAAATTGCTTGCATGGAACAAGAACTCTAGTATGGATTTTTCCTGGGTGATTGGTGTTCGAGAGAACAGATTGTACAGATTGATTGTTCAACCAGTTCAGGTCCTAATACATTATTCTATTAGTTTGAGTGAACTATGGCATAGGAGACTTATTCATTTACATTATAGATCTCTTCTCTCTCTGGGGAAGATGGTGACAGGCCTTCCAAAGATCCATGTTGAACACGATGTAATTTGCAGAGGTTGTGCTCTTGGAAATAATGCCAAGAAGTCATTTCCAAGTAACAACAATAGATCCAAGGGGATCTTAGACTTGGTTCATACAGATTTATGTGGACCCATGAAAGTTTCTTCCTTAAGTTGATACCTATACTATGTGATTTTCATTGATCACCACTCTCAGAAGACTTGGATTTACCTATTGAAGACCAAGGATGGAGTCCTTGCTATATTTTAGGAGTACAAAGCATAGGTCGAAAACTTGACTGAAAAGAAGATTAAAGTGTTGAGATCAGATAATGGAGGAGAATATATCTCATGGGATTTCAGTGATTTTTGCATTGAGGCAGGGATCAAGAGGGAGTACATTTTTCCTTACAAACCTCAACAAAATGGGGTTTTAGAGAGGAAGAATAGATCTATTATTGAGGCAGTCAATGCAATGATTCATGATCAACGTTTACCTATGTTTTTGTGGGCATAAACATCAATGACTACAGTGTATGTTCAGAATAGAAGTCCTCATAAGACTGTAAGGAACATGACTCCCAAGGGGGCCTTCACTAGAGTGAAGCCTGAGGTTGGGCACTTTAGGATATTTGGGTTTCCAGTAAACATTCATATACCCAAAGAGAAAAGGACCAAGCTAGACCCTTCAGGAAGAAATGGTACATTTGTGGGGTACAATGAGTCTTCGAAGGCATACAGGATCTACATCCCTGGTCAGACAAATTGAGGTTAGTAGAGATGTTACATTTGAGGAGGAGGTAGCCTTCATGAGATATAGAGGATATCACATGGATATTGATAGTGAGAAAGAAGAAGAGATGGTTCATTCTCCCCCTCACCCTCCAACAGTTCAGAGGGAGATAGTTGAGCCTATTGATCCCATTCATCTTGTACCTCCAGTTGATGTTTCGAGATATATTGTTGTAGGTCAAAAGAGACCTACATGGGCTCGTCAAGCTCTACATGAGGCAGAAGGACATGAAACTCCTCATGGTACCTTCTGAGAGAGAAAGAGACCTCAAATATATTCATGCTATACTGCAGCTATGAGCCACATCATTGATTTTGAGCCTTCATATTATGAGGAGGCATCTAGTCAACCAGTATGGAGAGTAGGGATGATTTTAGGGGCTAAATTTTGCTCACGGGATAATTTTCCATGGTTTTTCCAAAAACGAGATTCACTATTTTAAAAATGATTCAGCCAAATTCTATAGGATAAAATTATTTTACGTTAAAAATCGCCAAGATTTTATAAAAACTATATAAAAGCCTTAGAAATTTGAATATTTTTACAAAAATATCACCAATCATTTATAGTTGGCATACGAAGGATTAGTAAGATTAGCCAAGGCTTCTACATTTTAAAATAAATTTCCATCCTTAAAATCATCCCTGATGGAGAGATGCCATGATGGAGGAGTATTAGTCCATCATGAAGAATGATATGTGGGATATTGTTCCAAGACTTGAAAGGAAGTCTATAGTGACTTCCAAATGGATCTATAAGATCAAACATATAGTTTATGGAAGCATCGAGAAGCACAAAGAAAAATTTGTTGCTAGAGGATTCTCTCAGGTGGAGGGAATAGATTATGAGGAGACATTTTCTCTTGTTGCTCAATACACTTCTATCTAGACGATTATTTCCCTTGCAGCATCCATGGGTTGGAAACTACATTAGATGGATTTGAAGACAGTCTTTTTGAATGGATAGATTGAGGAACAAATATACATCAAGAAACTAGATGGTTTCGTCATACATGAGAAGGAGTCTCATGTGTGTAGGTTGAAGAAGGCCCTGTATGGACTCAAGAAGGCACCTCGAGCTTGGTATGCGAGGATTGATGGACACCTGATGAGTTTGGGCTTCAGAAAAAGTGTTGTTGATCCCAAACTGTACTACAAGACTATTAACGATGAGGCCTTGATTTTGGTCCTCTACATTGATGATTTATTCCTCACCGGTACAGAGAGCCTTATTATTGAATGCAAGTATGAGTTGGACTATGAGTTCAAGATGAAGGACCTTGGTATGATGCACTACTTCTTGGGACTAGAGGTGTGGAAAAGAACTGATGAGATCTTCCTAAGTCAGGGGAAGTACACAGTTGAGATATTGAAAAAGTTTGGGATGCTAAACTGTAAACCCATGGCTACACCAATGGTGATTAATCTGAAGAAACTATGTGTGTCTTCTTCTGATTCCAACGAGATTGATCTGACCCCGTACAGACAACTGATTGGATCATTGATGTATCTGGTTAACACTAGAGAAGATATTGCTATGCAGTGAGTGCACTTAGCCAATTTATGAGCCAACCGAGACAAACACAATGGATTGTCGTGAAGCATGTGTTGAGATACCTGCGAGGAAAAATTGGACATGGTCTGAGACATACTTCTAGTATTGACATGAGATTGCAGGGATATACTAACTCAGATTGGGCAGGGAGCATAGTATACAACAAGAGAACCTCTGGGTGTTGCTTCACTTTGGGATCTTCCATGGTTTCCTGGTGTAGCAGGAAACAAACTTCTATGGCCTTGAGTACTGCAGAAGCAGAGTACATTGCATTAAGTGTGGCAGTCCGTGAAGCAGTGTGGCTTCGCAAGATCCTTACAGATTTATTTGGACATGTGCTAGATTCTACTATTATTCATTGTGATAACCATAGCTGTGTGAAACTCTTAGATAATCTAGTGTTTCATGACAAATCGAAACACAATGAGATCAAGTATCATTACATTTGAGACATGGTGCAGAGGAAGGTCGTATTGGTGCAATACCTTCCTACAAATGAGCAGGTTGTTGATGTTCTTACCAAACCCCTTACCAATATGAAGTTCGAGTACTTCCATGATAGACTTGGTGTGGCAGAGAATGTCTCCCTCACTGAAAGGGAGTGTTAATGTTCGCAGCTTCCTGAAACATTCTCTAGATCGTACCCCTCTATGATTGAATTGAATTGATCTGTGATGACACTTATATGAGAAGGGATAAGCGAGTTTGGTTTTATATCCCAATGTCCCATGTGGAGATCACATGAGGACATATCAAGGGAAATTACCCTTGACATCACACACTATGGGAGTTGACCCTAGTGTTTCTAGAGGGTGTAGCCTCTAAAAGTCCACATGGGAGTGCCATGTGTGACAAACATTCTCTGGATCGTACTCCTCTATGAATTGAGTTGAGTTGATCTGTGAAGACACTTATTCGAGAAGGGATAAGTGGGACACTTATTCAAGAATGGATAAGTGCATTTGGGCTTATAATCATCCGAATTATTTTTGGCACGAAATGAGAGCGGAGATATAATAAAGAAATGCACAGAGATATCGTGTATATCCAATAATATAACAGAAATATATCAGAGATGCAACCATAAACATAGATATATAGTAATACATGATTTCTATTAATGAAAGAAATGTACAGAGACTATAAAAATACAGAGTGAAAGACTCGCTAGAATGGTGACAGCTTATCTCTGAGAAGAGATGTGACGGCTACTCGCATTCACAAGAAGATGATTAAAATGAGTCTCTAAAGGCCCTTTTACAATAAACAAGAATGCCAAAAACCCTATACATCCAAAAACCTAACACTAGGAGATGAAGTGCCAAAAGTCATGTGGCCCCGTTTGGGTAAGTTAGTACATCAACTTCCCGGGGTCGTAACTTTTGCATACGATCTCCGTTTTAGGTGTATGATAGCTCGTTGGAAAGGTATCATTGAGGATATTCATTTTTGGGGCTAAATAATTCATTTATATGTCATTGAGAACCTCTATCATGAAAAACCTTCATTTAGGCCCTCAAAATGGCCCCGGAAGTTAAAACCTGCTAAAAATAGTAAATTGCCAAAATTGCCTAAAAATTGTTTTGAGCCAGTCAGAAAAGGTGGGTGGCCACTGATATCCACCTGGATCATATAACCCAAAATCCCATGTGTAGAGAACATGAGTACATGTCAAGGGAGTTGACCCTTGACATCACACATTAGGGGAGTTGACCATAGTGTTTCTAGAGGCTGTAGCCTCTAGAAGTCCACATGGAAGTGCCATGTGTGGAAAACCTTTTTCTACTATGGGGGTTGTGTACTAATGACAAAGACTGTGTGTCCCTGGATAGTATTTGTGTACTACTATGGAAAGATACTTCCCTAGCTAAGAGGGAGTGTTGATGTTTCAACATCGGGCATAACTTCTCCTAGATTGGGCTGTAGACCAAGGGAGATATGATTCATTTATCATAAAGGTTCACTTGTGATAAATGGTCCTGGATGTAGTCCTTCCTTGATCATGACAAGGAATAATATGGACTTGAGGTGCTTTAGATGTTTTCCAAGTGTTAGTTAGCATCATGATAACATTCAGTCATGGGGGTGTACATATGGTGAACAACCTTGGTTGAGAATGTCTCCCTCGTTGAGAGGGAGTGTTGATGTTTGGACAACATCGGGAATACATTCTTCCATATATATATATATATAATATGACATAATATTTATAATACAACGTATAATTATACTTAGTAAATAAATAGTTACTTATTATCCAAGTGACACATCCTTTCATGGATGGTCACCATATGTTCTATATATATGAAACTCTCATCATTGTAATAACATCAATTTACTATATGAATTTTCTATTGTACTTGTGTCTCTGTGCATGGTTATTCTTCTTGTGATCTTGGTTATTACTGTTGCTATTGTTCATGGTTTATGCTTCAGTTCAAGTAAATTTATAAAGTAACAGAATGTAATTGAACAACATTAAAATCCAACAGGTGTGAAGGGATATAGGCTTATTGATCTTTCCTCGGATCGACTCATCATTGAGCGAAGTGTCCAATTCGAGGAAAGTGTCTCGCATGCACCGCAACAACCACATGCAAACACCTTCATTCTTCCACATGTCTGAGATGATGAGCATGCACATGTCGAATATTATTTAGACGAGAGTTATGATTCATAGGACTCAGATGATTCATATTTAGAGTCAGTACAGTTGGATGCAGGTTTAGAGAATCCATATGCATTTGTAGAGCCAGAGAAGAGGCCCAAGTGGGCACATACTACTCTTCAGGATGTAGGGGATCTCCTTGGTGATCCAACTGATACTAGGAGGACTCGATCTGATTTTGACGAGCCTCATGTTTCACTCACTGCCACTGAACCATTGCCCTCCAGGCATATTTTTTTGGTTCAGTCTTATGGCGAGGCTTTTGGAAATCCCTTCTGGGAATTTTCCATGCAAGAGGGGTACAACTCCCTCCACGAGAACAAGACTTGGGATCTAGTTCCCCTTCCTTCATGGAGGAAACTTGTCATATGTAGATGGATCTACAGGACCAAGAGCACAACGGATGGACAAATTAGTAGATATAAAGCCAGGATTATCGCCAAAGGCTTTCAGAAGGTTCATGGTATTGACTATGATGAGACCTTCACTCTAGTAGTGAAGATGGATTCCATACGATTGGCACTTGCCATTGAGACAACCAAGGGATGGGAATCTCATCAGATGGATGTGAAAAATTCATTTCTTCACAGTGATCTCTCTGAGGAGATATATATGGAGCAACCCCAGGTATTTATGCAGGACTCATCTCTGGTCTGTCGACTCAAGAAGTCTCTTTATGGCCTCAAGAAGGCTTTGAGGGAATGGTATGCCAATATGGATTCCTACATGTTTTCACAGAACTTTGTACGTTGTAAATCAAACCTGAATGTCTACATGCTTAGAACAGTTGATTCACTTCTACTCTTAGTTCTATACGTTGATGATTTGTTGATCACCGGTTGCTCGACTTCAATGATTGTTGTAGTCAAGAGGATTCTACATAACAAGATTTTGATGACGGACATGGGTCCACTACACTTCTTCCTTGGACTCAAGATCAATCAAGATGCATCAGGAATCAAAATGTCTCAAGCTAAGTATGCGTGAGATCTCCTTGAGATATTTCACATGATAGACTGCAAGTCCGCTCTGACTCCTTTCATATCAGGAGTCAAACTTGAGGATGGTGGGGAGACTCCACTGGTTGATAACACACTATACATACAACTAGTGGGGAGCTTGTTGTATCTCACACACTCCAGACCAGAGCTCTCCTATGCAGTTGACACAGTTTCTAGGCTCATGCAGGACCCACATGAGCTACATTGGAAGGATGCAAAGTGTATCCTTCAATACGTATAGGGAACCATCACCTTTGGGATTCATTATGAAACATAATCTACATTATATCTCATTGGGTTTACTAATTCTGACTGGGCCGATGATAGAACTGATCACAATTCCACATCTGGTTACTCACTTAGTCTTGGTTTTGGGCCTATCTATTTGATCTGAAAATAGGGGGCTGACTTGTTTTGCTATGCAAGCACCCTCTACTCCATTAAAATAAACTTCAGGACCTTGCTCAATTTCTTAGTTATGCAAGATAAATTATGTGCCAAGTTTATGCATCTTCTTATGTTTATGTGTGAGGTTTTTAAAAGGTTAAATATGTTGTTTACATAAATAAAACAACAAAAATAACTTGCAGAAAATAATAACCAACAAACACTCACAACAAGAACAACATGATAAAGGAGTTCACCCCCAACTGAGCTACATCTCCTTGAGCCTCCATCAATGGACTAGGCTCTCTGGGATTAGTTTTTCAAAGATTATTTTACAATCTGCTTCTCCACTCCAATAGATTTAATGACTCTACCATTGGGTTCAAAATACATAAAAACCCCAAAAATGACTATTGGATATCTGAAAACGGATCATGGCTCATCCGAGCATGACCTCTTCTACATATGGCCTTGAGATTCCTTGAGATTCCTTATGGAAAAAACACCTGTAAAAGTCCTCAAATGCCTCTGAAACCTATACCAATGTGTTCAAAGCATATCAATTAGTCAAAAATGACTATTCAGTCATAGAAAATAGACTTGGGCTCATTTGAGCATGACCTCCTTCAATGGTGGCCCTAAGCTCCCTGGAGCTCCCTGAAACTTCAATGGTGTAGAACCTACAAAAGAAGTCTCCAAATTCCTTTGAAAACTATGCCAATGGATTTCGAACATCCAAAAACCCCTAGTTGGGCTTTTTCGACACCTCATTTGGCCAAAAGATGAAGAAGTTAAGCCTCCTACCATTTTCCTCCTTCAAGCTTGTTGTCTCTGGTTCGCCAAAACACACTTGTGTGTGAGTAACCTGGCTTCTAGGGATTTCCCATGCCTAAAACCAGCAACCGCATGCCTTCCCGTGAATGGTGCCAAAATATCACACCGTTAACGAGTTTTGGGCCCCCAACGTCGGAGGTGTTGGGCGCATGGGGGGCCATGTGGCCATGTCCCAATGCTGAGTTAGGGGCACGCTTAAAAGGTGAAATGAAAGTTTGACAAGTGGTGGGCTAGAGAAGTGACCGTTTGAATGCGCGTGCATGGTATCCAATGTGGTCGCATGTGGAGTGTAACAACCGCGACCGGGGGCTGGGGCTAAGCTGCAGCCCGGATGCACCCCAAAATTCAACAACATATCACTTTAAATATAATTCGTGCACTATATGGTTAAGTACTAATGCATGGGCTAGTGGTATCCCACACTCTGCTAAGGCGTTACCTCCATCGGGGAGGTCCTGGGTTCAAACCCCGTGGACTCCCAACCATAATTTTGTTAGACAACAGGGTGCCATGTGGCACCTTATAACTTGCCAAAAGACTGCCACGTGTCCAACCACAACTCAATATCAAGGATGATTTTAAGGATGGAAATTTATTTTAAAATGTAGAAAACTTGGCGAATCTTACTAATCCTTCATATGTGAACTATAAATGTTTGGCATTATTTTTGTAAAAATATTCAAATTTCTAAGTATTTTATATAGTTTTTATAAACTTTTGGAAATTTTTAAGGTAAAATAATTTTATCCTATAGAATTTGGGCGAATCGTTTTTAAAATAGCGAATCTCGTTTTTGGAAAAACCATGGAAAATTAGCCCATGAGTGAAATTTATCCCCTAAAATCATCCTTGCTCGACATCCAACTAACCAATCAACATATTCCACATCATTATATTTCATGTCAGCGTACGGTCCCTTCCACGCCAGTGTACGGTACCTGCCACGTCAGCATATGGTCCTTGCCACGTCAGTTGTATGGACTGTACAATCAACAATTTTTCTCTGTTTGGCAAATCGAACAAATCGCGATATCTCACTCATCCGATGTTTGTTTGACCTTGTTCGAAGTGTGTTGGTTCATGACAACGAGGGCTACGCACCTATTTGTTTTGAGGCGATTCTGAGCACTTTGATTTTTGGGCTAAAATTTGACCCCTGGTCCAAATTCTAATCACACCTTCCCACTGAATGGATTTTGGACCCACAAAAGATGATGATTATCTGCTTGAGCTTCAATACTCCTTTGCTTCCAAGTTCTATCAATTGATTCTACATGAAAAGTCCTTTTGACAATCACCTGTATACCTTGACATGCCCTGTACTGTAACTAGCTATGTCCCTCAACCACTGTTCTCTGGTTGCTACTGACCCACTATTCTCTTTTTGCTTGGAAGACTACCAGCCTTCCCACTGAGAATCAATTCAATCTTGTGAACTCTTTGGATTCAACACAATCCTCTCTACAATGGCTGCAAAAACTTTCCTGCGACATCTTGTTACAAACCAAGTAAACCATCAATCTTGAAAACAAATTTATACAAGACTGAAAATGATGCCAACAAAGTCTTTTTTCTCTTCAAGAAAATGGTCACATCTTGTACTTCATCAAAGTACATGGAATTTTCCTGCATCTTGGTGTACTCAAAATCGACTTACAAGCCAACAAACAACATTGACTAAACATAAGTCGAAAAACATGATCGACACAACATAGTCATCAAGAAAACATCGACACAAGTCGAGACTCATTTGAAACATATTGACATTCCCAATGACAAGTCAACATTCATGATACACAACCATGTTACAATCATGAGTCATTCATAATGAACTATCACCAAGTTCATTGTTTACAGATACAAAATCACATGCATGTGCATAGCTCTTCAACTCTTCTTCAAGTACAACATAAGTACATAAACCCAAAAACATGTGGGTACATAAGAGATGAAATTAAAAATATATAAATGGCTGCAACAAGTGAGCATCATACCCATCTTTTACATCCTCCTGGCAAAGTTGTGCAACAAAAAGAATGCCTTCAAATGAATTGCATTCACATGCAAACTTGCATCATACAAGTTATGATAAACTGCTGCAACTTGTCATACTCTCAACAGAAATGCATATATAAGGCTGAAATGTGCATATACAACAGAAAAATGCAAGCCTTATTTGCTCAAGAAATCTAACCATTTCTTACCAAGCCAATTCAATGGTGACTTTTTCTGCTGAAAATCGTCTTCTTGTGAATCATCTTGACCCACATCAATGATGGAATCTCCTCTTCCATTCTTTCCAGTCTCTTTATCCATCTGCTTCTTGTGCCGTGGATGATTGTTTGGATGCAATTTCCAACATTGGTCAATGAGATGACCCCTCTTCTGGTAGTGAGTGGAAATCTTTTGCATCCTCTTTTCAAGTTGTCTTTGCTTGGAAAGTTTCCTGAAAGTGGTCAATCTTTTCCAACATTTTGAAACATGATGGTTAGCTAAACCACAATATGTACATTGACTTTTTATGCCATTTTTACATTCAAATTTACCATGGTTAACATAATCAAAAGCAACCAAGTTATAGGCAGAAATATACCTTGAACATTCACCTTTATCGCCCTCTTGAGGAGGTGAATTTGAAGAGTTACTAGCTCTCTTTTGAAGACCAACAAATATGTTCTTCTCTTCATGGCTATCACAAATCTTTTGTTTCATACATTTGCATTCATCTTGAACACATACTTTGCATGCTTGAGGGATTGAACTTGCAACCAAATTTGTTCTTGGAATTGTTTCCCTTGTCTCCTCAACTTTGAAATTTTCTCCATCAAGTTTCTGTTCATATCCAAGACCACAATACTTGGGCCTCTCCTAAACAACAATAGGCTCAACAATGCCTTGTGCATGCTTGCCTAACCCTTTACCTTCATAGCCCATTTTTAACAATAACTTGGACCCTATTCCTCTAGTGTGATTTTCAAAAACACCAAAGCATTCATCTTGAGAGGAATTTGAAGAAAAACTAGAATTACATACCTCATCTTCAGGCATGTACTTGGTAAGGGTTTCCTTTGCCTCATGGAGTTGAGTCTCCATCTCATGCAACTTTTCAAGAAGCTGGTGCTTCTCCTCCTTCATGGCCATCAACTACTCTTGAAGGACAATGCTCTCCTTTCTATCTTCCCACATCTCTTGCACCATATTTCTCATGGTTACAAATGCATTCAACATATCTTTGCCAAATAACTTGGTTAATAAAAATGTATGAGAAATATCAATGTTTTAAGCTTCCTCCATCCTTGCAATATATCAAACTTCAACACAAAACTTGCACAAATTCCAACAGCTAAATCTCTAGCTATCAATGAAAATCACATGAGAAAAACTATGCTTTGATACCACCCAATCTAAAAATAGGGGGCTGACCTGTTTTTCTATGCAAACACCCTCCACTCCATTAAAATAAACTTCAGGAACTTGCTCAATGTCTTAGTTATGCAAGATAAATTATGTGCCAAGTTTATGCATCTTCTTGTGTTTATGTGTGAGGTTTTTAAAAGGTTAAATATGTTGTTTACATAAATAAAACAACAAAAATAACTTGTAGCAAATAATAACCAACAAACACTCACAGTAAGAACAACATGATAAAGGAGTTCACCCACAACTGGGCTACATCTCCTTGAGCCTCCATCAATGGACTAGGCTCTCTAGGATTAGTTTTTCAATTTTTTTTTTACAAGCTGATGCTCAACTCCGATGGATTTACTGACTGTACCATTGGGTTTAGAATACATAAAAACCCCAAAAATGACTTTGGATTTATGAAAACGGATCATGGCTCATCTGGGCATGACCTCTTCTATATGTGGCCTTGAGCTTCCCTGAGCTTCCTTATGGAAAAAACACTTGTAAAAGTCCTCAAATGCCTCTGAAACCTATCCCAATGTGTTCAAAGAATATCAATTAGTCAAAAATGTCTATTCAGTCACAGAAAATAGACTTGGGCTCATATGAGCATGACCTCCTTCAATGGTGGCTCTAAGCTCCCTGAAACTTCAATGGTGTAAAACATGTAAAAGAAGTCTCCAAATGCCTTTGAAAACTATGCTAATGGATTCAGAACATCCAAAAACCCCTTGGGATTTTTTGGCACCTCATTTGGCCAAAAGATGAAGAAGTTAGGCCTCCTACTATTTTCCTCCTTCAAGCTTGTTGTCTCTGGTTCGCCAAAAGGCACCTGTGTGTGAGTAACCTGGATTCTAGGCATTTCTAGTGCATAAAACCAACACCCATGTGCCTTCCTATGAATGGTGCCAAAATGTCTCACCGTTAATGGGTTTTGGGTCCCCAACGTCAGAGTTGTTGGGCGCATGGGGGGCCATGTGGCCACGTCTCATTGCTGAGTTAGGGGCACGTTTAAAAGGTGGAATGAAAGTTTGACAAGTGGCAGGTTGGAATGGTGACCCTTTGAACGCATGCACATGGTATCCAATGTGGTCGCATGTGGAGTGTAACAACCACGACCGGGGGCTGGGGCTAAGCCTCAGCCTAGACGCGCCCCAAAATTCAACAACATATCACTTTAAATATAAGTCGCGTACTATATGGTTAAGTACTAGTGCGTGGGATAGTGGTATCCCACACTCTACTAAGGCATTACCTCCCGTGGGGGAGGTCCATAATTTTGTTAGACAACAGGGTGCCACATGGCAACCCATGTCTGGGCCACGTGGCACCTTATAACTTGCCGAAATACTTCCACGTGTCCAACCACAACTTGACATCTGAATAACCAATCAACATCTACCACATTACCATATGCCATGTCAACATACAATGCCTACCATGTCAGCGTATGGTACCTTCCACGTCAGCATACGGTCCTTGCCACGTTAGCTGTACGGACTGTATAGTCAACAAATTTTTCCCTATTTGGAAAATCAAACAGATCACGACATCTCACTCATCTGATGTCTCTTTGACCCCGTTCGAAGTGATTTCGTTTCATGATGACAAGGGCTATGCACCTGTTCGTTTTGAGGTGATTCCAGACACTTTGATTTTTGGGATAAAATTTGACCCCTGGTCCAGATTCTGATCACTATTGGTCGAGCAAGAAGCAAGATGCCATTTCTCTATCTTCAGTCAAGGAAAATTACAGAGGGGTAGTTAACATAACCATTCTGGATATGTGGCTACAATAGTTTCTCACTGAGTTGGGCATTCAGTTTCATCGGTCGATCGTCATTTGGTGTGACCACCAGAGCACTCTGAAGTTCTGCAAAGATCTACTTTGGAGGTAGCAAATGAAGCACAACGAGATCCACATGCACTACATCTGGGACTTAGTACACGAGGGGATCATCGACCTACAATTCTGTCCTTTAGTAGAATAGAAGGTAAACATCTTCACCAAGACCTTCACTGAGCAGAAGTTCCATTCTCTGCGAAGTCATCTTGGAGTGAAGGACACAGTTGCCTAGCAACTGTAGTTCTTCTTTTTACATACATTGTACCATGAGGGGGGTTTTTTCCCATGAGGTTTTCCCTCTTTCCTCACTTTATTTAAGTGTATCTTTTGTATTTGGGTACCTAACATGGCCTCGTTGCCAGGACCCATTCTTTATTTTCACCATAGTGATTTTCAGGGGGGGTGTTGGAGTTACTTCAAAAACACCTAGGATTTATTTTTCCTTGTTTATTAGTCATAATTAATCATTATCCAGTATCCTATATTTTAGGGGAGAATATTCCACCTGGAGAATATTCTCTTTCAGTTGACAATTCATCTTGAGTAGTTGAGTTGAGTTTAGATGATACATTGGTTTTGTCACCATGCAACATTGGGATCATCACCAACTAATGTGTACTTGCCTTGGGATCATCACCAGACTGGTGCATTACCCTTGATTCCCTAAGTTAACTCCTCACTACTCTCTGTTCAATCAATTAACTGAAGACTAGTTGACTAGTTAACTCAATTAGGTGGCAGTTCACTCTCGTAACTACCTGAGAGACTAGACTAGGAGGAATTTCACTCATATAATTGTTGGTGTGTGTCTAGATCACTCTAGACCACCACTACGGTGCATTGGTTCTCCTCCAGTGCACACTCATTGAGTAATACATAGTATATCATTTGTAAATTATTCATTTATTCATAACGGTTAATGAGAATTATTTCATTCTTTCTCTCCTTCTTATTCTTTATCCTTTTCTCTTTGCAAATGTGTGTATTATTGTCTATCTAGATCTATTCTGTGTGGGTTCAACACATTTACAATGGACCCTAAATTATCCATATCGTGCATTGAGTTCCCCAAGGGTTTTGAATGACATATGTGCTACCTTCTTCCTTGAAACTATCATTGATCAAAATGTTGGCCCCATTCTTGGAGATCCTTTGATTTTGGTGACCTCCATGCCAATGATGATCATGTTGGCCATAGTCTCCCTAGTGAGTTGAATATCTACATATTTAGTTGTACTCATATTGAGGGCCTTCGTGTCAAGAACCTTGTAGATCATGCCAATGATCTTAATCCTCTTGATGTTAGTGGTACCGAAGGGGCCATTATGGATGCAAGAGTTGGCCACAACCTTGGCCTCGATGATGTTGGAGTCCATGCACAACTGCAGAGAGTGGTTCATTGACACTAGGGTCTATTTGGTTACAATGTTGGACACCCAAACCTTGCTTATGATGTGATCCTCTGTGGCCACCACATTGAAGAGATTTACATTAGGCCTCACCAACACCTTTCTAATTTCCTCGAAATCCTCCTTTGTTTATATCAAATGGATTTCATTGATAACAATGTCAGCCTCCTGCAAATTTGTCACAATTTTCAGTGGGTAGGGTTGTGTATCATTCATATTAAAATACAAATCATATTTCAATATGTCATCCACATAATGTGTTACCCACGATTGGAATCCATGTATTTATGATAGATATAACGCCTGATCATACATATAAAAACATCTTCCCTAGAGTTAATTACCTCGAATAAGTTCCTCGTCATGGATCGATCCACCAACCTATTAGGCCTTCACCATTGTTTACCTATAGTTTGTCCCTAAATATTTTATAGGAATCTTGTAGTAGGGATACAAAGACGTTGTCTTGGGCCCTACGCCCCGCATGAGCAATCCTTAACACATTGCTTTATGATTTTCCTATAAATTGATGTATCTCATCTAGTATCTCCTCTACAATTTTCTTGATTTGCTTCCCCAATCCATTATTGTAACATCCCACAACCCAGCTGAGGTTTATTACATGCGAAATACTTGAGAAAAAATGAAAATTTATGCTAACCAAATTAAATTCCTATAGCTTTCGGATATGATTTACATGTGTATTAAACTCCTGTCTATTTCCATAAACATACAATTTCTTCATAAAATAATATAATTTCTTCTCAAATATAGAGAGTTCATGCACATCAATTTAACTCATACATACAAGACAAAAAATAGATAAAACACTTATCTTTCAAATTAGTTGTGCAACCAACTACTTGGGATGAAAGTTCCAAACATAGTTACCAACTTAACGGGAACTCTACAAAGTTCTCATTTTGGGGGGGTCAAGTTTTTTACCCCGTTTTTAAAAATGTTGCTACCGATAGCATCCCCCTCCCTTTTTAGGTGTTTTTTTTATATTTTAAATTTTCTGATACATAAGGTTTCCACTTTTTTTAAAATGCTTGTTTTTTCATTTATTTTCAAATTGTTTATTTTTTTTGTCTCAATGGTGTTTTTTCATCTATTTTCAAACTTTATTATTTTTTATTATTATTAAATGGTGTTTTTAATCATATTTACATGCTCCATCCAATGTTAAAAATGTTGTACACCATTTATTTTTTTAAAATCAAGATTTTTCATATAATTATGTGTCCTTAATTAAGTTATGGTTCTATACTTTTTAAATATAGTGGAAAATATCATTTTTAACACATGTTTTTACCTTTACTTCAATACATAGAAAATAATTGTAGTTAAATAACACTATTTTTAAATATTTAGCAAAAAAATATAATTCATTATTAAAACGTATTTTTATTAAAACTTTTTTTTTTTCATTTCTTTTTTGTTTTTCTTTGTTTTTCACCATTTTGTTAAGTTTTGTTGTTGTTTTTTTTTTAATTTGGGTTTTGAATATATTTTTTTAAATGTGTTTTTGTCTTCACTAAAAATATATATATTGTGAAGATTTTCTCTTTTCTCTTTATTTATTTTTTAATGTAAATTTAAGGAAAAAAAATCAATAAATAAATTTTCAAGTGACCATTTAGGATCCAATTTTGGGTTTTTTATTTGTGTAGGGATTTGTTGTCAAGGCCAAAGTTTTAATTAGGTCGTAATTAGCTGCAATTTTAATGTTTAGAAAAAACAATTTGCTTTAGGTAGAGTCACATTTTTATTTAGGTGTTGATTTTAAGGTTTTTCTAAGAAACTATTTTATGTTTTAAGTCCATGGCTAAATGTTTTTTTAATTTTGACCCAGTTAGAAAAGATGGTGCTATCGGTAGCACCACTTTTTGATTTGGGGGTTGATTTTAAATTTTTTTGGGGCAACCATTTTATCCTTTAATCCCATTCTTGAACAAGTTTTCATTTTAACCCGATTACAAAAAATGGTGCTACTGATAGCACCACTTTTTGATTTGGGGGTTGATTTTAAAGTTTGTTTGAGAAACCATTTGATCCTTTAATCCCATGCTTCAAAAAAGTTGTAATTTTGACCCGGTTACAAAAAAGAGGTGCTACCGGTAGCACCACTTTTTGATTTGAGGGTTGATTTTCATGTTTTGTATGCAAAAATATGGGTTTTAAGGGCTAGAGTTCTCTTTTTGAGGTCACAGTTATCATTAAGTTGGTAACTATGTTTCCACCCAACCATATAATTTTTGTTCCAAATATCAATAGCAGGTCATCCCCAAGATAAGGCTAGAAATCCACAAAAAAGGGCGGTCTCTCACTTTCCACTCACAACTCAAAATTCACACAACTCGTTGATATTCTCCTGCAACTATATCTATTTTCCACCAGCTCTCTTCCACTTGACCTGCCCATCCCAAGTAATGTACCCCTTAAATGATCTTAGTCCCTTGAGTGTCCCATTGTTTTATCAAGGTCTCTCTAGCACATGTAACCATGAATCTCTCAGCTCGGAACTCAAGGGATCTTGTTGCAAGGAAAACTATCAACAACAACAACAACAACAATTGTTGTTATAGTGCATTTCACACTGAAGTTCACTATCCAGGCTTGGAAACTTGGATCTTTAGTCTTCAACTACAAATATGCTCCTGAAATGCTCCAACATGCTCTGTAATTCACCCTCCATGGATGCTTCAACTCCAATATCTCTTTCTTTCCCTCTACTTGTTGTTCATGCACAAAACTGGAATGTGTAAAATTGTTGTCCCAACCCATATGAATTTCTTCTCCTTTGGTTTCCTTTCTTGAATCACACACTTCCCCAAGATGATTTTACTCAACCCTCATGCTCCCAATAACTATGGGATGTGACTTCTGACACCCACCCTCTTACATACATTCAATGATTGGATTTGGGGACACCCAATCAAAAAATAGAGTTTAATACATAATGATAATAAAATTCAAGAATGTGGGTTAAATTAATATACATGGGTATTTCCCCCTTGGACCCCTCTCTTAGACATTATCCTAGACCTTCCCCTCTCTTGTGGTTTAATTCATCCCCCATCTTTATCCATGTCCCCTTAGCAGCGGGAATAACATTTTAGTATTAAAACATAGAAACACAATTCACATATACATCGCTTTGGCCATAGCCACAGATTATATCTACATTAATCATTAATTAAACTTGGCATTATAGTGGGGATGTTACATTCCCTCTCTCCTACAATTGTGCACCATCCTTAGTGCACACTATGTTGATATACATATATGAAAATTTACATCACAATATTTAGAAAATAAAATTATGCAGTTTCACAACTCCAACAATAGTTCCAACCATAATCTCTTGTTCCTCTCAACTCGCTGACCCAAGTAATGCACCATTCGTTTATCAGGTCCAACCCAAGGAGTGTACCATTTTTTTATCAGGGATAACCCAATGAATATGCCATTATTTTATCAATGCCCCCAACACAGTTGGCTAGGACTCTGAGATTTGGTTCTAGAACTCTATCTACTCAAAATGGAGTCTTGCATTTTGTTTCCTTCAAAATTGTCAAAACTTTGTGGGTATTCTACTTGCATGTTTTATTCATGCTCCCATGTAGCCTCTTCAGGACCGTATCAGGTCCATTGAACCTTTACCATGAATATGTCTTTGTTCCTCATGAATTTGAATTTCCGATCTTGAATGCGTACTAGTTCCACCCAGAAATCCGCTTCGTGCTCCACTTGGATCACATTCTAATAAACTATGTGGATAGCGTCAGGAACATATTTATTTAATAATGATGCATGAAATACATTATGCACTCTCATGGGTGCATGGAATTCTATCATGTATGCAACTAACCCTATCTTTTCTAAGATTTCAAAAGGTCCACAATGTCTTGCTGCCAAATTTAGGAAAATTCCTAATCTTAGAGTACTTATTTTCTCCTTCACTTTTAAAAACACATGTTCACATACTTTTAAATCTCTAAAATATCTATTCTTTTATGCATAAATTTTCTTCCTATCTCGGGAATCCTTTAAATTATTCTTGATCTTTTTTATTTTCTCTTCCATTTCCTTTAACAAATATGGCCCAACAACTTCTTTGTCTGTTGGATTATCCCAACTCACTGGTTTGTTACACTTTTTTCTATACAATGCTTCAAATGGACTCTTTTGTAATGAGTCATAATAGCCATTATTATAAGAAAATTCAACCAAATGAATACAATATTCCCACTTTTATGGTTGGTCCATCACATACATTCTAAGCATGTCCTAGCTTATGGCATGGGTAGAAATGGAGGGATGCAGTCATGAAGAACCTGAGAGACCTGAGTTCAAAAGGAAAAAAAAAAACTAAAAAACTAAAATAAACCTATAATGATTCATCAATGAAAGAAAGGAAGCATGACCAAATTAGGTCTTACTTGGCGGTTTGTCAACACGTGGATAGGGATAAATGGATGGTTAGGTTTTTCTTATTTTGTTTCTTGGAATCTCCTTTTTCTCTTGGGTTCTTGATGACAATGACTGAGGAGGGAGGGTGAGCACGGTTTTATAATCTTCGGGCACCGAATAAAATAAATGCAAATGAACTTGACAGTCTTCAACCGATTGTGTTTATGAGAAGTCCTTTGATATACACCATAGGACTTCGTGGGAATTCTTCTGGTGTATACTAGAGGATTTGGTACAAAGTCTGGTGATTCTAGACAAAGGATAAGAAAGTAACTCCTCCGGTTTGATCGAAGGAGTTTATATGAACTCCTCCGGTCAAACCATAGGAGTTGGTATAAAGTCATGCAACAAAAAAATGCTTTTCAGAGGGAAATAAAACAAGTTCATTGATGGTTACTGAAGAGGTTGGAGGGAACTCCTTTGGTATACACTGAAGGAGATTTAGGTAACTCTTCCGATGTACACCGGAGAATTTTACATTAACTGATTTGAAAACCAAAACTAAACATAAAAATTTATTTATGTACCCAAATATGATAGATGCAAAATAGGATAAGATGTGAAACTTAGAGTGGTATGTTTAGAGAAGAAGGAAAAACAATGTCCACAAAATCAAGTTGAAAAAGTTTCAAAGAGGAGAAAATAAAAGGGGCTCAATTTTCTTAGAGGGGTGTTGAAAACAATTTATAGGAAAATGGAGGGTTGCTGGTGCTAGGCACAACAAATGTCGACATACTAGGTGAAACCATGAATATCTCTGGGGATTTCATACAACCCTAAACATTTGAGGAAGGATAGCATTAGATTTCCTAACCCAAGAGAAAAAGAATAGGTCCCATAGCTTTATATTTCCTATTTCGATGAGATAAAGTTTGCATGATACAAAGGAGAAGTTAGGACTATTCCTCAGAACAAAATAACTATTACCACACACTCCTTCACATGGAAATGAATTCACGGGGGAAATCCAGAGTACTAAAATGAATCGAGACATCAGAAATGATGAAAATACAAGTTTTTATGCATTTATCTAGTGTTTCTCCGCTTCCATTAGACGTCCATAGCCCCAACAAAGTCACCCCAGTGTCACAATCCTTTATCCACTGCCAACGAGCATCCATAGCCCCAATGGAGATACTTTCATGTCATGTGTGATCTGGAATTCATTTCCCCAAACCTTTACCTTTTAAAATTTAATTGTCTTATGCTAGGAGAGAGGTGGATGGTGGGATTCCAATTTCCCTTTAGAGGCACTAGGGATGACACCTATGATGGTGATATTTTCCAACTTGATTATAGATGAGTGAACTCCCTAAGTAATGTTCTCTGGAGTACAACAAATTCATATTCCCAAACCATTTCTTATTAATCTAAAAAATACAAAAAAATCATTCTTAGGTCGAGCCCTTGGTTCCTCACTTTGTCACATTTTAAATATACAATGCCCATGTATTGATTAACTATGTTATTCTACAATATATTAGTCGAAGTGATGCACAACAAAGGTACACATTTAGGTATGGGGTTAATTTTAGAAGCCAGGTCATAAAGTTCTTAGCGTATTGATACCAAACATGTTACACATTTAGAGGCATATCCAGGAACAAGCTTATCAATAATTTGAGATGTTCAAAGTGACATTCCTTGAGAGGGAAAAGTAAAATACTGAGAATCAAACAAACTACCAAATGTTGAATCTATGTAAGGAAAAACATAAATCAAAGTAAAATTGGGAAGAAAATAAAAACAAAAACAAACTCTTTATTTATATACAAGGAGGGAGCTGCCATAAAGGCTAGATAATGTAATGTTTCAATATTTGCCCATTAAAAGGGAGGAGGTCAATGTACCCTTCACTATTTTGTAATCGGTAAGTTCCTTGGCCAATTTTCTCTTTGATCATGAAAGGTCCAAGCCACAATTGTTGAAATTTTGAATTTTTTCATTTATCCTCATGTGAATTTTCCCATTTCAGAACCATAACGCCAACTTGGAAATCTTTCTCACCAGCAGAAGTTTTGTCAAGCCAATGCTTAATGTTTTTTTGGTGAGCTTAAAACTTGGTTGTTTCTTTGGTGTGATTCTCTTCTAGGTTCAACAAAGTATCAATACGTTGTTGGATGATGAGACATTCTCTCCCACAAGACTTTTGGGTGAGTTGTAGGAAAGGAAGGTAAATGTTTGAAGGTAGAATAAATTCTTTCCCATAGACAAGAAAATATGGAGAAGTCCCTATAGAGTCTTTAGGGGTGACACGATTATCCCAGAGGGAATTGGGTAGGGTGTTGTGCTAGTTTCTCTAGTGATCAACTATGGTTCTCTTAAGGATTCAGATCAGGTTCTTGTGTTTGGATTCAACCAAGCCATTTCCTTGAGGTTAATAGTTGGTTGTGTATTTCAAATTAATCCCCTTTTCCAAATCAAAATCTGATAATTTTAAAGATGAATAATATATTTTATTATCAAAGAAAATATAGTTAGGAATCAAAAACCTAGTGATAATGTTGTGTTCAAGGAAATTCATTACCATTTCATAATTCACCTTGGTTAATGGTATCACTTCAGTCTAGTGTGTAAAATAATTGGTAGTGGTTAGTATATCCATGTGTTGCTTGGATGAGTAAGGGTTGATCTCACCGATGATATCCAACCCCCATTATTCAAAGGGTTATTCAAAAACAACAGACTGGAGGGGAATAACAACTTTATAATCTCTTCCAACATATTTTTGGTAGGCTTCACAGCTTCATGAATGTGCATAAGCATCCTTGAAAAGTGTCAACCAATAGTATTTGGCTCTCAATATCTTATGATTTTTTGTATCTTATAAGAAATGGCCTCTGCTTGCATATCATGCATATACTTAAGGACTTTATCAACATCTAGGTTTTCACGGCATCGAACTAGCACTCAATCATAGTTTTTTTCTGAACAAGACACCGTGAACCAAATGATAATGTGAAGATTCCAGTCTTAGCACTCTTTTATTCTTGGAATTGAGGTGTTTTGGATTCATATCGTTATATATATAATACTTTATATAATTGTAATATGAGTCCTCAATAGCTGAAACATATGGAATCTATTGTGTGTACATATTTGGCTCTTATTGCCAACTGTATGCTTCCTGATTTTCAACATCCATGATTCTAGTCACTAGTTTGTAGAGGACTTGAACTTTGATGATGTTTACTACCCTAAATTCTAAGTCATATTCTTGTAGGTACATCATCCAATTTCCTCTTTTCTCACCCGTCTCTCTCTTTACAAAAATGGATATGACCTCTAGGTGAGGAATGATCACTTTAGTGTGGTTTTTCAAGATATACTGTCTGAACTAATTAATTTCTTGATGGAATGAAAAATATTGTTTATCCACTAGTGGGTAATTCATTTCATCACCCTGTAACCCAATTATCATGAAAGTGATGGGGAATTCATTTTCTTTCTCATCCTTTTGCATGAGAACTACTACAAGGGAATGATCTAATGCAAAGGTGTAAGAAAAAAAGTCCTTGGTGAAATCAGGACTTTGTAGGGATGGCACAGCCACTATAGGGGCCTTGATGTTATGAAAAGCCTCATTTTCAATGGATGTCCATTTGAACTAAACATCCTTCTTTATCATCCATTGAATGGGTTTCAAAATTTCACCAAAGTCTGAAACAAATCTTCTTACAAAATCGATCTTGCCGAAAAATGAATGCATAGAATTCTTGTTGTGTGGCGACAAGATTTGGATGATAGCTTTGGTTATTTCTAAATATATTGAAATCTTGTCCTTAGAATAAACATGCTCTAATAAAATACCTTATGAAATAACAAAAATAGTCTTCTTGGGATTTAAATAAATACCATACTTTTTTGCATCATTCAAATATCTGCTTTAGATTCTTTGGGTGATCATCTCTCTTCTTTGAATAAACAATGATTATGTCAAGATAGATCACCACACTTTGATTTATTAGACATTTAAAGGATATGTCCATTTCCCTTTGAAAAGTAGAACCACCATTAATTATACCAAAGGTAATCCTACAGTATGCATATGTCCCCCACTTTTTTCTGAAAGTAGTTTTTAGTCAGTTTGGTTATGCAATGAGAACCTGGTTGTATCCTGAGAACCCGTCCAATAGAGAGAAAATTTTAAAGCCAAAGACAAGTTGCAAGATATGTTCCATGGGGGGGAACTGGGTAGTTGTCTTTTTTAGAAGTTTGGTTCAGGTTCCATAAATATATACATATCCTAATTTATCTCAACTTATTCCTGATATCTACCATATTTGACACCCAAGTTGAATAATAGACTTTGAAAATAATCTCGGCGTCTAATATCTTCTTTAATTCGTTTTGAATAAGTGGTTCAAGGGTTGAATGTATCTTCCTCAACTTTTTTTGGAATGGCCCTTGACACCTTCTTTGATTGGAATCACATGTTGAATTATATGAGTGTCATAAGTCTCCAAATCATCATAATTCCATGAAAATACATCAAGATACCTATTGAACAGTTGTGTAAACATATTCTTTTATACCTCTGAAGAGTATGTGCCTAGTTTGACTTACTTGGATTGTTAAGGGGTTCCAAGGTTTACCAAAAAATGAATCATGGTTGACCTATTAGTCTTTGTATTTGTGAGCCTTATGAACTTGGTCTATAAGTTGAAAATATTTTCAAGTGATAACACATTCTTTGGGATGTTTTTTTTTCTTATTTTGCTTGCCTCATCCTGATATATTTGAATATATTTTTCATGCAATTCATCATCTATTACAGATTCTTGGAAAACATATGATCTAGTAAGGACGTTGATGATATGAGTATCATTATTGAATACCCTCTAGTTTGTGACGTTATCTGGTATGGAAGGCCTGAACATGATTTCAACAGAAAAAAAATTGTTAATAGGTATTCAACAATGTTTACCTTCCTCAGATCATCATCTTCGTCGGCATTAATGTTGTAACATCCTTGTAATTTCTAGAATGGCATAGTCCATTTGTCCTCTTCTTGCTCCAAAGGGAGGCTAGATGACTCTTTAAATACTTTATTCCTTACAATCTTTAATGCCTGATCTACTGAGGGAAATTCACTTTCAAATAAAAGGGTGGTTACAAAATTCTGAAGCATACCTTCCTAATCGGTGGTGATAAGGCACAACTCTGCTTGAAGGTACCAGTTAATAGGGGTTGTTTCTAGCGTGTTAATGAATTTTTGTACCCATTGTTCTTGACGAATGTCACTCTGGGCCTCTTCATAGCTTCGTACATGGTCCTTTGGGCAGCTTCAACCTGTGTACCTCACTTCGCAGCTTCCTACTTGTGCTGAAAACTGTGTTGTCATCAAGGTTTGACATTGTGTCCAGTCTATGATATTGATTTTATGTGTCCCCCACCATCTTGTTGGTGTAGATTTCAAAGCCTCGTCCATAGCCAATAGCCTCTGTTTTGCTGGTACAATTGTTTCAAAGTCCATCAAGAAGGATTCTAAAGGATTCAGACCATCAAAGGTAGGTAAGCTACTTGTTGTTGTACCAATCCACTGAACTTCTTTGGTCAGTCAAGCACATATACTTGTGGATACTTCATACATTTGGTTCTTCTAGTTCTCCAGTGCTTCTTCTGAATTTGATGAACACACGTTGTCACTTCGCCAACTTATATTCCCATCGGCAGTAAGGTTAATGTAATCTTGTTGTCTGGCTGATAATTTATAGATGTTTTCCAGCTCATATGCATAGTATTCTTCTCTGATGGGATATGTATACTGCAGACCTTCATCCGGATGTAAGGGTGCAATGACCCTAAGTCCATCTCCTTCAAATTTCATGCGTCTTTTCTTTAAATCGACCACAGTAGAACTGTTGAAGGTCCAATCAATTCCTAGTAATGCAGGGTAAGTGAAACTATCATCAACATTTCAATTACCTCAAAGTTTGCAAAGGTTCAAACTCCATCGATGTCCATGGGGACATGCTCCAATCGTCCAAATGGGTTGACAACTTGTTGATTAGCCATGCGAAGCCTGATAGGAGAATACATCAGCTTGGGTTTTCCCATCAATGTCCAAGTTTTCTTTGTCATGACATTGACCTCCGACCCTAAATGAAGGACCACATAGTCTATATCATACTTGCCTATTTGAGCATTCACTTTTAATTCTTTATTTGTTCTTCTCTTCTTACCAATCTGTTGTACTGCCCTATTCAGCAGGGGGTCTACCTTTCCTAGCTCATACTTCCTGATTAGGTTCTGTAACTCTTGTATAGATTTCTCATCTTGAAATAATTTAAGAGAAGTGTACAAAAAGTTGATGAGTGTACTTACCTCTTTTCCTTCTTTATATGCATCCGATTGATCAAATGACTGAGGCATTCCGTACTCTTTTACTTTTGGTTTCATTCTAGATGAGGATCCTTGGTTCCTCTTGAAATTCTGTCTTGCTTCCTCAAAGATTCATCTTTATTTCTTTGCATAGAAAGCCTAAGTATTCTCCTCAGCTTTCTTGATACCTGACTCTTCTGCGATATTTCTTTTGGTTGTTCTATCCTCTCCTGTAGTAGCGCCTCCTTGAGTAATGACAACAAATCTAGGCTCAGTTCCATGAGGTTCAACATATATCAGTTGTACTTGTGGGTTCTGCTAGGGTCCTCGTCTTTCCTGAAGCTTAGTTAGTAGCACAGGGAATTCTTCTATGACGTGCTCAAAAGAGTTACAATAACTGTAGGTTGTGAAAGGGTTCTGACAATCCCTTGCTAAGTGTCCTAGTTGCGCACAGTTATAACATATTATTTTTCCTCGGCCTTAACCTCAACCCGTACCTACTCCTCCTCCTCGTCCTCTATATCCACCACAAGGAGTGAATTTTCCTCTCCCTGGAGAGTTGTACTGTGGAGTATTTCCTTCTTGATGTACTTCTCCCTAAATCTTGTATATGTCTCTCGACCTCTCATGCATGAGATTGTAAGCTCTACAATCTCAATCATTGTGCCCTACTGATTTATAGAGTGTGCAGTACACGTTTGTGGGTGTCTGAACATACTTTTGCATGTAATAGCACTCACCTAGGCAATGTCTATTTCTGCACACATCACACCAGGTAGGTTAACTTGCTTCAAGGGGATCGACGCTCCTCAGGCCAAATATTCATGGAATAAGGGATAATGTTCCTTATCATGACCTTTTGATCTGCATCTCACACACCATACATCTTCCTTTTTGTCTTTTCCCTTATCTTTATTCATATCCTCGACCTGTAAAGAAAAATTGGTTAGCTGACACAAGATTTGGCTCATGCTTGAGCTCGATTCTCCCATAGGTGCAGATTGAAGCTTCATGGCGATTTCCAAAGCTTCTTCCTGGGATGCAATATTCTGTTGCATTAGAGGGACTCTGTTGTGTGGTAACAATGCATCAATGAACCATTCTTTGTTCTATTCATCGGGGATTTGAAAATTTTATCAGCCTGTTAGGGTATTGAATCTCTGGTCGAACTCCTAAACAAGTTCTTCTACCTTTTGTTTGATCTCTTTTCGCTCTGTAATACATTGTGACTCCGACTTAGGTTTATTAATCTCTTCAATTAGTGCATTCTTGATCTCATTCAGTGTCTTAGGTTGCGCCAGTGCTTGGAAAAGTTTCATGTACCAGCTCAGTGCGCGGTCCCTTAGCGTAGTGCTGAACTGGGTTCTCTTGATGGCTTCATCGGTGATACTTTTAAGATTCCATATGGCTTCACACAAAAACCAATGTTTATTTGGATCTTCATATCCATATCCTCTAAATATAGGGAGCCTAATTTCATCTGCCATAGATCTGAATAGGCTTCTTTTCTGAGTAGATGCTAAGCTACTAGTAACAGTGCTTCTGAGGACTCTGGTGGTTCTGACTATTATGACTGCTAAGTACTGTTGAGACAATAGGAAGATTAATGTTACGTACTTCAGTAGTCCACGTAGTTCCTAAGGTTTCTAGCTCACTTTGGTGAAGTTCTTTAGCTTCTCCTTCTTCTGTTCTGGTGGGCTTTGAATGTTCTTCGTCGATTAGATATACCTCTTCTCCACTGTAGAAACCCTCTTCTCTGTAGTTTTTCTTAAACAAGTTCTCAAGGTGAACCCATCAGAATACTTTCCCACTGCGCGTATGTCCAACTTATGTGTCATTGTCATTGTCCGAGATCTTGAACATTATCCTTTTCAGGTATGACCAATCTACTGTATCTTCAAGATGTGGTTTTCATGCAAGATCATCCTGATTCTTAGCTTCAGAAAGTGAAAAACATTTCCTCTAGGTCCTTTGAAAAAGTATCTCTTAGCTTGGCTATATTATTATGTTCTGTCAACAGCAAAATCGGTGATATACCCTCCAATGGTACTATCAAACCAATGATCTATTTCTTTGGATACAATGTTGTCAACTCTCTTGACCTTCTAGATGAGTGCCGGTGTCCAAACCATAGGAGGTCTAGATATAATATCGAATTGTGTATTGGATAACCTAGCCAGCCATTCAAACAACTCCTGGTGGATTCCCCCAAAGAATATCTTGTGAATGTCGGTGAATATGTACCTTTGTAGCCAATCTTCAATACTCACTTTAGGGTTCTTGTTCTGGGCTTCAGTGAAGTCCCTTTCTTGATCCTCTATCCACGTTTGAATATCGTTCTTTGATGGGAAACACCTTGACATTCCCTTAAATATATTCTTGTCTTGGCAACAGAACCATTTGTTGTCACAGGGGCAGACCCGAGGTTCACTCCAAGAGTGCACCAACAAGCCCTAGCTACTAGCCCTTTCACAAACACCTTTGAATAAGATGCAATCTCAGCCGAAGTAGCTAAGAGGGGGGTTGCAAGACAAAGATGTCTACAACCAGGGGTGTATCAAGTGGAACTAATACAACAATAATGCAACATTCATATATCTCTTATCATCTAGATCTACTCTGCATCACTATACATATGATCTAACACAATAATGCAAATAACAGTATAACAATATAACAATGACAAATATCCAGGCATCAATCAAACAGACAACACAAAATATACGTGGTTCACCCTCTCTCAAGGGCTACATCCATAGAACTGTGCTTATGATATATTAAGGTAAAGCTTATAGTTCTGATTTGTGCTCTTACTCAACAGATCTTCTCTCTTTTTCTCTCTGTCTCCCACCTTCCTATGCACCTAGTTGCAGGACTTGATCTTCGCACCCAACTGAATATCTTACAATACCATAAGGCTCTCACTCTCAACACTCCTCTCTCCCACAGTATAATAATCTCTCAACCAACAACAATCAATATCAATACCCAACACTAGTACTGACCCAACCTAGGTCCTCTCGACCTCTATTTATACATTATAGTCCCTCACCGATAGCCTTAAGTCAAAACCTAGGTGTCAAAACCCTAATTAACCAAAACCCTAGGTCAACTTGACCCACATTTTCAGGGCTTCGCTAGCCTATCTTTCCTCCCTTCTCCCGTGGTGCTCCAAAGAATCCAATGGTGGCTTTCTCTGCTTGCTGAGTTGTCTATGATTCTTTTCTCTTTCTGATCTCCTCTTTCAACAACTTGCTTTTCCGTACTTCGCTCCATCTTTTCTTCTCTTTTTCTTACTTCGACCTAGGGACAATCACTATGTCTCCCGTGTAGTTTGTGTTTGACCTTTTCTTCCTCGATCTTCACTTTCTTCTATAACCAAGGGCCAACAAGTGTATATTTAGAGGTAGTGTTTTCCAAAATGTCTGTGGAAGCATTCTGGCAGTGAGGTATAGATTCAAAATTAAAATCTTTGAAATAATAAAGTAAATTCCATACCTCCTATTGATAACCTATCAAATATTTGGACATGCAATAAGTGTTGTTTCTTACCTGTCATACGAGTATCTTTGAATCACCAAACACCCATAAGAATTTTACCTTAAGGTCAATGGATTTATTCAAACCTTGGACTGAGAATTTATATTCTACGGTGTTATTGGTGCATTCAAATTCCAAGTGGTAGGATATGAGAATTTTACATTGATGTGGATTGATGATGATACATCCTACCCCAAATCTATATTGAGATTTGGAGCCATCAAAAAACATAGTCCAAACATCAATATATACAAGTGAATTAGTGACACAATAGCCTACTTATTTTAATACTATACTGACTTTATCATCAATCTGATTGCATGGAAGGAGTTCAGACTGGGTGTCTCTTTGCATTTCATATGGTTGTGCTTCATAACAAACATGGTCAATTTCTGAGAAATAATTACCCAAAATATAATGTGCAAAGTTGATAGGTTCGTTTTTACCTTCCAATTCAATCACCATATGTTTCATATGAGCTTCACTGTTTACACGAATATGATTGGGTTTACCTTTGTGTGGTATCCATAGGAGGGACCATTCTATCGAGAAATGGCCTTGAATTTTGGTTGAGCAATCCCTACTTAACAACAAGCCATAACTTTCTAGAATGTCAAAAACAACATTGTCAATTACCTGATGAACCCTTGGGTCAGAGGCTAATACAATTTGTACATCTTTTAGTTCTCCTCTCACTTTTAGATATGAGTTGTCTAACTATATGATTCTTGTGGTGGTGAATTGTGGAACAACATTTATCCGTTAGCATATGGAATAGGGCATGATTTCAGAAGAAGCACCATAAAATACCAAACAATTGTGCACATTGAAATTGAAAATTTCATATGTAAGTAAAAAAAGGAGGGATTTTGGATATAGAATAAGAACCTATACTTGTTGCATTGATGGTAGATTTGATTTTGACTATATGGATCACCTTTACTTCCACAATTTTATAAATGTTTTCGGTAGTAATGATGTTTTTCTTCTGAAAGTTATTGGTGTTAAAAGTGTCAATAAGGAGATCACGTTATTGTGGTAATGTGCATATATCATACATAGAAATGTTTGCATTAGTTTTCTTCATGTATTCAATAACACTATACTCTAACGTGTGTGTTTCTAGTTTGTTTGTTGTTGTTTTTGGATGTGGAATTTTATCTTTGTTGTTGTTTGTTGGATTGTTGGGCTTATAATTATTTTCAGATGGGTTTGATGTACATGATTTGTTATTATTTGTTGAAACAATTGTGTTAGACTTATCACTGAAAACGACTGGATTTGGGGTGCTTGGTTTTGAAGTTGTGACGAGGGGTGTGATTTTCCTGAGAGGGGTGTTTTTTTTCGAGGAAGAAGAGATGTTTGGGAAAAAACTTTTGTTGTGAAGATTGTAGTATCTTGGAGAAATTGTTATAATTGGTGTATCCCCATTTTGGACATGCAGTTTTTGAATATAATTATTGGAGAAAAACATAAGTATAAATATAGGGCACAGAAGGATGCAGATAGCGCACAGACAGAAGGATAAAGAAAGTGAGCGAGAGAAGGAAGAGAAAAAGGATGACAATATGACTTTCTAGAAATAGAAGAACATAGAAAATATATATAAATAACGAGGAGTAAAAGAAGAAAAACAACCAGTTAACTGAAGCTGGCTATGCCATGCATTGTAATGGGTTATTTTGGGATAGATAATAATAGGGTTTTAAGCTTAGATTTTGGGTATAAATATGTAACAAGATTGGGATATTAGTGTGCGTATAAGGGAATTAATTTTATGAAAAGATCATGAATGTAATAGAAAATTAGTAAGAAAGAAGATGAATAAAGAATGAGTTTAGAGAGGATATTGCATCTTATGCTTCTTTTACTTCTATGTATACGTTTATGGATGATGATATCCTTCATAGAATAGATTTAGTCTATGGATCCATTATGCTACAATGTTCATGTATGATTGTGATAATATAGGTGATAATCAATAATGTACTTAAGCTAAAGGATAAGGAACAATGATTCACACCTCCACCTCCTATTCCCTTACTACTGCAAAAACCTAGTTCTTCTAGTTCCAATAGATACCTCAGGTGAGACTTCATCTATGCAAGCAGGGGATGCTGAAAGGGTCGGTGTATTGAGGGTTTGTTGGTCATAGTTTAACCAAACCTTGGGTCTTAAAGCCCATGCATAGACTAGGTTATACCAACAAATGGTTTTGTTGTCATGATCGGGACATTGCGATTAAGGGAATGTTTTGGAGGACTACTAAGAAGGAAATCGCAGATTGGATGGAACAAAAAGAAAAGGAATTTGCACGACAAGAGAACAAGAAACATTAGATGAGTAACAAGAAATGGATACAAAAGTAAGTGTTCATGGACTTGCATGAGTTTTTCTTTGACGAACTCCCATAAATTCTGACGGAGTGGCTAGAAAGATTGGTCAAGAAGACATGAAGGTTTAGTGTTGCAACACCAAAGGATTGGACTCTTGAATTGATAAAGCAGTTGAATTCGGTAAATAAACCAACTATTCATGCAATTTATTTTTGTTTAGATAGTGCATTAGGGGGTTATATTACAGAATTTGCAGTAGATTACATTCAATTATTGTTAGGCGAAATATATGTCATTATAATAACGTTGTAGTACTTGCCCAACCATTTAATTGTCAACCCGGGGTACGTAGACTGACGAAGCACACGCACTGTATATGTAGGACTGAAGTAGAACTAATCTAATCTAATCTATGTTGYTGAAATCAAACTAATCTAAGAAAGCATTGAAACACTAACTAGGAAAGCATGAAATTGCATAAGGGAAATACAACATGTGAAGAGTTAACAACAATGAGCTCATACAATATATCAATCTCAAATCATATTACAATAGTCAAATGACAAAACAAAGCTAAGAATCCCCTTCCTTCATCAAAAGCTAATCAAAATCTAATCTTCATTCTAATGATCTAATTCCTCATTCCTCATTGAATTCTCATGAAGAGAGAGCACTTTCTTATATACATGAAGA
>JZKD02S0256278.1:157456-180438 GCA_000966675.3 Picea glauca | reverse complement strand
ATAAAGTGGAAAATAATGATGTGAAACCCAAATGTATTTATGAAAATGATATGACGAAGGTTTAATTGGGCGATGAAATGTAAGGAACAGTGAAGGGAAAGGTGGATGAAAATACAACATTTCTGAGTCCCAACAATTATATAGTGTTGCAGAAATAAATTTCTTCAAAGGACCGTGTGGTAGGTTCTTGAAATCATTAAATATATGGATAAAGATGCTTTTATGTGAAAACCACATGATGATTATGAAGTATGACACCTAAAGGGGATTCTTGCACATAGGTGGAGATGGAGGATGACAGGGGAATCATATGAGAGAATGAATCAATGAACGAAGAAGGAAAAGACTGAGGATGCAAGAAGGAAGCATACCAGAGGAAGAGTACGATTTTGGAGAATTGCAAGGAGGAAGAACATATAACAGGAAAACGATTGGGGCTAGGAGAGAAAAGAACACAGTGAGACAAAAGAAACTGAACCTTGCCCACAGATCCAAATCGTGGAGATACCATATGGAGGAGGAAAAGAAGAAGAGTCTCAATCTAGTCCAATAATAGAGGAACCAGGAAGTCCTACTCAGACAAGATCTTATTATAACCCTAAACTACACTAGACATGCATACCTGGCATTAGGCCATCTTACTTGCTATCTTTTCCAATCCATCACTGAAAAATTCTTCTAAAAACCATTGTTTTGAAGGTATACATTCCCTACACCACTACTGCATATGTACACATGCTTGTTGCATCACTATAGCTCGCGTACACTCACAAAAAATCCGAAAGATGAAAATTGAAAAGGGATACGGGTTTTCGGGCCGTTACTTAATTAGTTGACTGCCCATAGCCAATCACCCTAACCGTTACTATCTCTTTTGGCCTATAAAAGAAGGTGTTGGGGACCCATTACAAAGAGAAGTATGAGAGTATAGAAACTCTACCCATTTCAATATTCCCCCTTTGCCCCAATATTTTGCAACCACATAGTGAGTTTGAGCCATAATTCCTTCTTTCTGCTTTGCAAACCCTTGCCATTTCCCTAAAGAGAATTGAAGAGGAGAAGAATACATGGAAGCAGCTGGTGCATGGTGAAGAGGAGCCCATGACCGAATTTGAGGAGCAGTGTCGGTCTCATGTTGTAAACGAATTTTGTGATATTAATATAAAGAAGTACTTTTTCCATCCTGCCAAATGACGTCTTAAATCATTATGATTTGTTTACATTTATTGATTATGATGTCTAAACCACTAATCCATATGTTGAATGCATGCTTGTAGTTTCTTGTTTGTCTTTTGGTGAATGCAGGTCAACCTTGGGAGGAGACTTGCAGTCGGGAAACAACCAAGCACAAAGGGATCGACACCAAACACGAAGTTTAAGGTATGCCTACCAGATCCCTATATTTTGTCTTTTATGTATGATTGTGGGGTAATGATGGGATAGTTAATAAAAAAGTAGGAGACTTTAGACAGTTAGCTCTGATTTCACTTTAGAACCTTGGTGTAGTCTGTAGAGGGGTTTTCCCGCTATAGCAGAATTGGCGACCATACTGGGGATGCCTCTAGGGTCTTTGGGGATATTTCTTTGGGTGTTTCTAAATCAATTTACTCATTGTTTTTGAGTTTCTGTAAGCTTCTTTGTCTTTAAGGGATTTTGGTCTTCCATACCAGTACTCCCTACCTATGCTTAACTGTTGGTTTTCAATTTTTTGAGAAGTTGCAGAGGTGTACACGGCTTGTAGTGGGCCTGCATGTGTGCATACATTCCCTGACTTTGGAAAACCCATGTACATACGCAGGTTGCTGAAGTGTTAGTAGCGTGAATGTGTTGAGAAATTGTTTTGAAGAGACAGTCATCCTCTTCTCTATCCGAAGTCACACTTCTCAGGGGTTTTCTTGATCTATCCCCGGTCTCCGTTTTAGTAGTCTGTAGCCTAGGTCTGACCTCAACATAGCTTTCTTTTCATCAAAATATTTCTTGTGTTCTATTTAATAGGGTTTTTAGACAAGTTTGTGAGTCTGCTTTGATCTACCTGTTTGGTATTGTCAGTGACTCCCTACGATCTCTGATTGGGCCAGAAGTAATTTATTGGTCTTGACTTGTCGTCATTTTTCCCTTTTTGGTTTTAGAAGAAAAGAAAATAATTCATTTTCAAATTTCTTGTTTTGAGGTATAAAACAATAAAAAAAAAAAAACTTTCATTTCTTTGTTTGGTAAAGTAGTTTAGGTTAGTTGCTTCATTTACCAAGGAAAAAGAAAGTTTTCTTAAGTTATTTACTTTAATTCTTAGGACATTAAGTAGGTCATAGTCGAGAGAAATCTTTTTTTAAGTTTTTCTTTTCAAAGATCTGAGAAAAGTAGTTACGAAAAAGTTTGGTTAAAGAGTTTAAATTGGCAAATCTTTATTTGTGATGAAGAAGCAATTTGTTTTCAGTTTCATCTTACGCTCTTCTCTTTTGTCTCTTAAAGAACATCATTGGTTTCACTTCTGTTCCTTTTGAATTAATACAACCACTAAAATTAACACTTAATTAAAAGTTACTAGACTTTGTGTTTGTAGGGTCCATCAATGCAGTCTAGGCTAGAGCCTTGATTTAGGATTGGAGAGGAAACTCTTCAAGGCTACAAAAACAAACATAAGAGTTTGTGCTAGGGAGTGCTTGAAAGTCCAGTAATTGTGAAAGTTATCTGGGACCCCCCTCTAACATAGGGGGTAAAACGAGGTCGCGTGCGGAAAGGTAGCGGAGACAACCCTTCCAAAGTCGGAACAAGCATAGTGGGGAACACATGTAGAGGGATTATCTTGGGATTTCTTTGATGACATTTTCCATGGAGCTTTGTGGGTCTCGAATCCATTCAAGGTTCTCAGTCGTCTTCCAAAACACTTTATTTATATATCATTGATAGGTTTCGGGCTTGATACCTAGCTCATTGTGGTCCACCCGACTGTCGACTGTACCCACCTGGTGACTATTCACGCGCTGGAAACCTAGTTGCCTTTATCTTAGTCACTTACGCAGGTGACTGTGGCGGTATACTGCTGTACCTAGGGTAGACATTAGGCCACGCTTTGCAAAGTATACCCAGAGGGTGCTTCCGTATTCGAGTTTCACTTGCACCGGTAAGTTTCTCTAGTGTTGGCTGGTGTAACTGTTCTTCCAACTAGCTAGTGATCCATGTTAGCGATAAAAAATCCACTAGTATTTTCGAATGATTTCTCCATAAGCTCATGTTTAAATTTTTAAGAGGAACTGTCTATATCTCCAATTCCCAATCTTTCTTAAACCAATCTCTCATTGATCATATTTACTTGAGAGTTTTTATTAATCTATTTTAAGCCTACCATACCAAAATGCAAAATAAATGATACTTAACCTATAACCCTAGCTCTATTGGCTATTATACTGTAAAACAATAAATGTACTTCTATTATAAGTTGGTGGGTGCTCCAAGTGATACTAAACTCAAGCCAAATACCTAGTTCATATTCACAAGTCACATATGAATCAAGTCATGGGGTTAAGTTATGATTCAACATAAGTTAGGCCACGGGTTATTCACATGCCAAGTCATGAGTCAAAACTTTATAACCTATTCTTATATTATTATGCTAACTACCAACCATACTAAATTCCAAGTCGACATACAAGAAATGAGTTATTTATAAGCCAAAATCTGAGTCTATAAGTCATCCACTAGTGTCGGGCTCTATGCATACAAAGATTTTAAACCTTTGGAATTTCATTTTCATATGAAATTCTTAGCATTTGAGAAGATAAATTAAAACCTATTCATATGGCACACCATGGGTTGAGCCATCAAATTGCCAAATCGATGATACAACTACCCAAGATGACATAGTTGTTCAATGGTGAATGCAACATTAGTTGTTCAAGATTGACATGTTGAAAGTATCTAGCTACGAAGAGGGGCCACAGAGGGATTTGCATCGAGTTACAGAGTTTGAGTTATCCACCGATAGATTGTCAAAATCAAAGCATCGTATTCATATTTTGAGCTGCGGACATGATACAGGTGCCAAGTGATTTATCGTAGCTCTATTGAATTTTATACAGATCGATCATATATATCTCTTCTTGGAGGAAAACTCTGAGGGTTTCCAGGTGACAACAATTCCAACTAAGCCACAATCGAAGGAGATTTTTATTGAGTTGTAGGGTTTTGCAAGTTTTTTGACAACAGATCAATGGCTCTTTCTCTTTCATGAAGGATATAAGAAACCAATAAGATAGCTCACAAGTAGGGTCCACAAAGGAAACAAAGTGAGTGAGGGTCTTCCAATAAATTTTAAGGGATTTTCCATTGGTAATGGACTTACTGATCCAACGATCCAGTATAAAGAATACACAAATTATGCATTGGAGATGGGTTTGATTAAGGAAGATGATTCCACTCGGATCAACAAAATCTATCCATCTTGTGAACTGTCCATAAAGCTTTGTGGTACCAAAGGGATTGTCAGTTTCTTTGCATCAATCTTGGTGTGCACCTCAATTTTCAATTCCATTATGGAATTAGCTTAGAATATCAATTACTATGATGTTCGGAAGGAGGCAATGGTGGCCTTTTCTACGATTTCTCAAATATGGATAATTTATTGAACAAGGCTTCTGTTAGGGAGGCTCTTGGTGTTGGGATCTAAAAATTTGTCTCCTCTAGCCCTCTGGTTTATGAAGCTATGCTAACTGACTGGATACAGAATATGAAAGTTGGCATTCCAACACTCTTGAAGGATGGTGTTAAGATGTTAGTTTATGTAGGGGAATGTGACCCCATTTGCAACTGGTTAGGTAATTCAAGATGGGTGAATTCCATGGATTGGTATGGAAGTGAGAATTTCAAGAAGGAATCTACAAATTCCTTCCTTGTAGATGATAAGGAAGCAGGTTTAATAACCATTTATGGAATAGTCAATTTTCTCAAGGTTCATGATGCAGTCACATGGTCCGAATGGATCAGCCAAAGGAAGCCTTGGAGATGTTAAAACACCGCCCACTCAGGAAGTTTAAGCCTAATTCAAATGCAAAACATTTGTACTCCACGCCCAAATAGCTTATAAATATCATTTCATAGAGGTCATTTGAGAAAATTCAAGACGGTTTGCAAAACATTGGAAACAATATAACAGAGGCAAAAAGTGCATATACAGAGTGAAATTATACTCAGAGAGTACCTTAGTAAAGAGGAGAAGCATTGAAAACGATATCTAAATAAAATCACAACACTTGCTGATAATAAATATTTTTCACTAGCACAGGAAGCATATTTACAACCCGTTAGTCGTTGAAAAGTAAAGCTTCCAATGAATAACTAGCAGATTTCAAGACGGAAGAGCTAGTGAAACCGCCGAGAAGGGTAGAGTGATATTCTTTTTGCACAGATCTCAGTTTGATATTTTCAAAGTGAATGAGGATGGTTTATAAGTTAATAATATAATTAAAGAGATATGTTTTAGTGTTCTATTCCAGTTTTTGAGACAGAAGTTGAGACAAGAAGATAAATTTTGTTTACTATTTTCAGTCAAAGATATTATGAGTTGTTTAAAGGAAATCTCCAAAATGAGAAGATTATCTTTCGGATGTCAATTGAATATTCTAGAAGGCATAGTCATCATCCAACATACAGGATCAACTGTCAAAGACTTAGTATTAGGATGTGGTTTGACTTCCCTTTTTAAAGGATCAGTTCCTATAAGTTTGCAATTAGTTTTATGATTATACTATTTTTAGTATTCTCGATCCTTCCTAATAGGATCTCCAATTGTTATGTAAAGGCTATAAAGCCTATGCTATCTTTAGAAATAATTGTTAGATTTTGGATACAAGAACTATACCTTTGTAACAGACTTTTCATATGATAATACAGATCACAAGTTTCTCTCTGTATTAATGTCAGATTTCCACCCTTCTTCTATACTCTTATTCAAGTTGTTTTAACTGCAAAATGATCGTCATCTCATTAGTCAGTTCATAACTTGATTAGTAGTTTCTTACATTGTTTATTAAACCCATCATTATGTATCTGGTTTATAAGAACTGTCTTCTTCACCCACTTAAAGCTATTATCTGATTATTGATCCTTGAGGGAATTGGTTTATTTGATTATTCATTTTGACTATCTGGATACCATATTGTAGTTGAGTTATCCCATTGATCCACACATACAAAAACACAAAACCAAGTTTACTTTAAGTTACCAAGAATCTTTCTCTTACAACCTCAAAGATTTTCTTGGAGTGATAGCAAATTGGTGACGTTGTCAGGGAGAGGAAATTGAATCTCATCTTCCTTGGGAGATGACAAGATCCAGCTTTGATGATAGACAAAGTCTGGACATATTTTCGGTTGTAATCATCTATCTGGTGACTCCATGAAGGACCGATTCAGTGGCGAATCCATTGCTTTGAAATCTATTGGCGACTCCGCTGGTATGAAATGAACTAGATCTTAGTGAAGAGGTATGATTTTTGAAAATTTTCAAGTATTTATGGTTACCCTCATCCAGTTCCTAGTAAAGATGAATGGGAAATAAGTATTCCCAGATTTCAAGGAGAAGAATGGGAAGTACCGGTGGAACACCTGCTAGATTTTCATGACTTTATTAATCGACTTGAAATTATACATGAAGATGTTCAAATTAATCTTTTCAGGAAATCATTAGAGGGATTTTCTCTTAACTGTTGCAGTCTCTTTCAAATTCAAGTGTCATCTCTTTGGAATATTTTCATGTTGATTTTCATGTGTTTTTTAAATACCAATTTCCGACTTTCTCTATCCCGAGTGTTGATATGAATTCAATCTTTTGAATAAGAAATTAGACACTCATGAAGAGTATGTTGTTGTAGAGGATACTCTTCATTATGATCGAGAGATTAGTGATCCACACTATGATAACCTTATTGATGATTTTGACATTGTACCAAATGCATCTATTGTCTTAGGTTGTCATGAAGATCAGATTTTTCCCTTTGAAAACCCTAAAGATGATTATCAGATTGACACACTAGCATGTGATAGTTTTAGATCTGCAACAGATTCTAAGGGAAACCCTCAGTTTTTTGATTTGTAGACCAAGGCAGATTTCAACAGTTATAAAGAAGAAGGTGTGGAGCAGAAAGTTTTAGATCAACAATTGAGCTTGTATTTTCATTTGACAGAGGAAGAACACTCCACATTCAGGATTGACATTGAAGGCAACAAGCAACAGGTTTTTAGTTTTTAGTTGGAAAAACATCATAAAGAGGTATTTATTTGTGGATTTTATAACCCTATTGCTGACTATTTTCAATCTATGAGCAACATATGTGTTAAAGTATTTTTGTCAGATGAAAATCAACTTTATCATCTGTTTAAACAACATTTTTGTTGGCATGCATTCCTTTATTTTTGGGGACAAGACCAAGAAAAGATTCAGTAAAACAATTTATTACATGGCTTCATTGGAAGGATGACTTCACTTGATAAGAGGCAGTATGGTTGGTTAGTGTAGGAGTAGCCAACTAAATAATCTCTTCATATAAGCAGATAGATTGCCTTCAGTTTTCTTGAATAAGTAGAGCAGGCTACAGGCAGGTTTATAGGGGATCAATTATAAAGACTAGATGATTCCATGCCCAGTGCTAAAGGCGAATAGAAATACTAGGTTCTTGGAAACCTCATAGGGAGGTCTCCATCCCAGTTGGAGCCAAATATTAGCGATAAAAAATGCACTAGTATTTTTGAATGATTTCTCCCTAAGCTCATTTTTAAATTTTTAAGAGGAACTGTCTATATCTCTAATTCCCAATCTTTCTTAAACCAAGCTCTCGTTGATCATATTTACTTGAAAGTTTTTATTACTCTTTTTTAAGCCTGCCATACCAAAATGAAAAATAAATGATACTTAACCTATAACCCTAGCTCTATTGGCTTTTATATTGTCAAACAATAAATGTACTTCTGTTATGAAGTGGTGGGTGCTCCAAGTGATACTAAACTCAAGCCAAATACCTAGTTCATATTCACAAGCCACATATGAATCAATTCATGGGCTTAAGTTATGATTCAACATAATTTAGTCCATGGGTTATTCACATGCCAAGTCATGAGTCAAAACTTTATGACCTATTCTTGTATTATTATGCTAACTACCAACCATACTAAATTCCAAGTCGACATACAAGAAATGAGTTATTTCTAAGAGAAAATATGAGTCTTAATGCCAGCCAAAAGTTTGGTAACAATGCATTCTCATTAGCTTCCATCTCGGTTGAGGGAAACCTCGATTATGGAGAACAAAATCCTATACAGGGTACTATTCCTGCACAAGGGAAAGAATTTGGAATTCCTTCCTCATAAGGACTTTGGAATCCATGGCAGGGATTAGTTCCCTTGTCAGGGATGTCGATCAGGGGAAACCCCTTCCATAGCCAATGGAACCCCATGCAAGGCTAAGCACCTATGCCCGTCGGATCGACAGGGGGCAACCCTTCCCAAAATCCTTGGAATGCGACACAAGCCCAACACTTTATGTACTGTTATGAGATTCAGTTGATAATGTCTCAAAAAGAACATAATCCATATGCTGGTCATGACCATGGTTATTACTAGAACCCTCGCTAGCAACCTAAATTTTCCTGGCAACCTGGTGCCAACCAAACTTCAGGTTCCTTTTTCCCTGGTTATAATCAACAACCCAAATTACCGTTTCTGGCAACTCTGCACTTGTCAGACTTGACAAGGTTATTAAATGACCCCATCTTTCATGATCCATGTTGGCCTCCCATGCCAACCAAGTTTCCTTTGGACATTCCAAAGTTCAAGGATAAGCCTAACGAAGATCTAGGTGATCATGTGACTACCTTCCATTTATGGTGCTCGTCCAACTCTTTGAGAGAGGACTCCATTCATTTGTGTTAGTTTCAAAACACTCTCATAGGGAGTGCTGCGAAATGGTACATTGATCTCGACCACTCAAGATACTCTTCCTTCGGAGAATTGGTAATGGATTTCTTAAACCATTTCCAATTACCTATGAGTTACGACATCGACACCGAATTGTTGGCCAACTTTGAGCAGACAAAAGCATACCATATCTTAGATCACATCCGATAATGGAGATGCTAGAAGAGTTTGATAAAAGTTCCAGTCCCACCAGCATTCCTACTTGAGTGGTTCCTTAAGTCTTTGGTACCCCAATTATCTAAAGAGGTTGCAACCTTGGGGGTATTTTAAGAAGAAGAAGTTATAATGAGATATCAACAGCTAGAGATGATTTACTCTCAGTCTGGTTTAGTTTACAAAGTTTTTCCAGAAACACCGCGGTCGATACTTGACAATACTAGACAGATATTTGGACCACATGCCGATGGAGTTTTTGGTTCAACGCAAACAAATCCCGTTGATCGACTGTCAAATCAATTGTAGCAATTTTCAATACAACAAATAGCGGCCAACCAGACCACTGGTTTGGTTTCTCCCCTACTCAAACGTCGGATGTACATAGTGTGAAATTGACAAACCTAAATGCCACCCAGCAGCCTGAAGGAAAGAAGAAACAACGAAAGAAGGGTAAGGGGTATAAGAAACCTACCAATAATGCTAGTAGGGGAAACACAGAAAATAAAAATTTGAAGTATCGATGTAATATTTGCATAGAAGACCACTCGACTCACCAGTGTCCTTGGCTTGCAGAGGCCTAGAAGTTATTGGCACAGTAGCAGCCTGTCGTGTTAACAAACCCATTTCCAGATGGGAAAAATTTAACTCAAGCCTCTTCGAACGTGGAAGGGGGTAGTCAGGGACCCCCTCCGTCTTCGAGTAATCCTTCATTCGTGAATGTGTACATGATGAAAGATAGCATTGACATAACAACTATGACACATGACTACGGAATTCCAAACACCTCTAAGAAGGGTAAAGAAGCTGAAAACCCATCTCTTCCTCTCCAGATTGAGAATATGTTGGGAGAAACAATGACACACATCCCCAAAGGTGCGTTCAAGAAATATTCCCACAACCCAAACGCAAGGGCCACCCATAACTACTCTGTGGTGTAGGATTTGTCTCAAATCCCTTGTGCAATGTATGCTTTGGAAGTCCTCCACAGTTGCCCTTCCCATAGAAAGGATCTGTTAGATGCCTTAGGATCTACTGAGACTTGTAATCTGGGAACGATCATGCTTGACACAACCAACTTAAAAAATTGTCTTCCTTACCATGTGGCATTTTAGATGTAGTGTCTTACACCATGAAAATTTTTACCCAAAACATTTTCCGCATGGTGGTTGATGAGGGTGCCTTGACATGTGTGATGTCTTTGGTGTGTTGGAAGGCTATTGGCCAACCCATTTTGTCTCTGTCACCTACTCTTCTTACCACTTTTGATGGTTGTTTGTTTAGACCACATGGAATCATCCCCTCTTTCCCCATGCAGTTAGGGGGGAAGACCGTGTGCATTGAGGTTGAAGTGGTCGATGCGTCTCTTGACTACAATCTCTTGTTAGGAAGGAGTTGGACCTATTCTATGAAAGCAGTGGTTGCAACAGTTTTCCGGGTCTTGTTGTTTCCACATGAGGGTTGGATCATGTCCATTGATCAATTATCCTTCTCCCGTCTTGAACCTTCATCAGAGGTATCCATGGTATCAATGATTGATAACCCTTAGCCTGACATCATCAATGTAGGGGTTGGTTTGTTCTCACCTTTGATGGGTACTTTTGATTACCTACCTCTGAACAGTAATGTCCATTACATATCCACTGCCCCCGACCATCCTAGGGATGAAATCTTTCAAATAACGTCATTTCGCACGACTTACTTTAATGATCCATGGACTCTTCCTTCCCCATCAACTACGATGGAAGGGAAAGGGCACCATGTCATGGCCATTCCTTTGTCTGCAACAGAAGTTGCGTACTCTATAGTCCATCAGGCTTCCGCCGACCCCGATCCGACTCCCACACAGAATTTAGATCCGGGTCTCGAGCCTATTTGGGCTCAAGGTTCCCTCACCGATAGTGATTCTTTAGACTTGGTATTTCCCTTAGACGAGGCGATTATTGAGGCAATGACTAGTTTATACAGACCTTGGGATGATCTCCATCACAGATCTTATTTTCTCCCAGAGTTAAGAAGAATTGAAGCAACAGAATTCACTCTGACTATGACTGGAGATAGGGCTTGTCCTATCAATCCTTTGGCTATGCACGTTGTTTACACTGAAGGAAATATGGAAACCATCACTAAAACAATACCTATTGATATCTTCATAATCCTTGGCGTCATGGAGAATATTTTCATCGAAGCGGACTGCTCCCCCGAGGAGATTCGAATATACATGGATTTATTTAAAGAATTCTATGACGTGTTTGTCTGGTCTTACGAGGAAATTCCAGGCATAGATCCAAGAATTGTTGAACTGAAATCATGACATATCCTAATGCCAAGCCAATCCAACAGAAGCTTCATCGAGTTAATCCCAGGAAAGAAACAACTATTAAGGCTGAAGTTTAGAAACTACTCAAAGATGGTTTCATCTACCCCATTCAATTGACTCAATGGGTGTGAAGTCCCGTGCTAGTCAACAAAAAGCAAGGTACGATTCATTTGTGTATAGACTTCCATGATTTGAACAAAGCATGTCCAAAGGATATTCCCCATGTCATTTATTGACCATATAGTCGATTAATGCATAGGTTGCGAGGCCTTTTCTTTCATGGATGGTTTTTCGGGATATAATCAGATACAGATCAAACCTCAATACCAACAGAAAACTGCTTTCATTTGTCTATGGGTTACATTTGCTTATCGGAAGATGCATTTCGGTCTGAAAAATGCTGGAGCTACTTTTCAGCGGGCCATGTCTTTTGATTTCCACGATACCAAACACATAGTCGAGGCTTATATTGATGATTTAGCATCATGATCTCATAAGAGATCTGATCATCCAACACACCTCCGACTTATCTTTGAGCAATGTCGCTACTACCGGATTCGCTTGAATCCAAATAAATGTAGTTTTTGCATAACATCGGGTCATCTTCTTGGTTTCATAGTTTCGACAACAAGGATCATGGTCGATCCTCTAAAGGTTGAGGCGATAGTTCATTTTCCTCCCCCGTGCACAATCCATTAGCTTTAATGTTTACAGGGAAAAGTGAACTTTTTATGGCGTTTCATCGCAAACTCTGTCGAGATCACAAAGGGTTTCATGCATTTACTAAAGAAGGATGTTCCTTTTCATTGAGATGGATCCACTTAGCGCTCTTTCAAAGAATTGAAACGTGCCCTCATGTATACCCCTCTACTTCGGCCACCCAATTATAATAAAGATTTCTTATTGTACTTGGCTGCTGCAGATTCAATCATCGGTATGGTATTGGTTTAGGAGCATGATTTTCTCTGAGAATACATGATTTATCACCTGAGCTGAGGCCTGGTTAGACCGCAACTCAATTATTCCCACGTTGAAAAACTTGCGTTGGCAGCATTTCATGTTGTCCAGCGGTTCCGTCATTACATCTTGTTTCGCAAGACCACCGTCATTGTCGTTGTGAATCCGTTTCAATACGTGTTTACATGACGTGTAATCGATGAAACGATCAGTAGATGGATATTTATCCTCTAGGAATTCGACTTGGATTTTGTTTTGGAAAAATCCAAAAAGTCGTTGGTCTTCGTAGAACTCATCTCAGAACTTCTGGTCGAATCAGGTGATGTTATACCCGAGGACTCGCCTATCAAAGGAGACATGTTTTTGATTGCGTCTTCAGACCCCTAGTATGGAGATATACTAGTCTATCTCTAGATTTTGAAGTTCCCCATCTCTGCTTCTCGTGATGAGTGTTGTTGTATACACCATTAGACCAAGAACTATCTCATATTCGAGGACACCTTGTATCATCGAGGTGTATATTGCGTTCTTCATTGGTGTCTCACTCATGAAGAAGCAGAAGTCATGCTTAACGATTGCCACACCAGAGCTTGTGGCAGTCATTTGTCTGGGTTGGTAACAAACCAAAAGATTCTACGAGCCGGTTACTTTTGGCCGACATTAATAAAAGATTTCTTTGAATCAGTCAATAAGTGCCACCCGTGTCAGGTATTCTCTCGAAAGATGAGGGCACACACTGCTCCCATGTTTCCTGTCATCATAGTTATTCCCTTCACCAAGTGGGGGATTGATTACGCTACATGCAACCCCCTTCTAGAAAGGGGGCACAGTTATATCATCGTAGCAGTAGAATACTTTACGAAGTGGGTCGAGGCTATGCCAACGTTTAAAGATGATGGAGAGACAACAACTTTATTTCTTTTTAACCAAATAATAGGAAGGTTCAACGTCCCAAGAGAGATTCTCACTGACCATGGCAGTCACTTTCAGAATAAAATGATGTCCGACTTAATGTCAAATTTTGGGTTGAGGCAAGAACATTAATCACCCTACTACCCACAAGTGAATGGTCAAGTGGAAGTTGTGAATAAGTCCCTTAAGACTATTTTATAGTGAACGATCAATTCGGCCAAGTCAAATTGGCATTTTATGTTGTACTCTGCATTATGGGCCTACCGAACGTCTGTTAAGGATGCAACTGGTTTCTCACCTTTTCAACTCATTTACGGATTGTAAGAAGTCTTTCCTATAGAGTGCCAGATCTTGTCTTTAAAGTTGGCAGTACAATTATTGCCAGACACTTCATGACTTGAAGAGCGTTTATTATATCTCGAGCAACGTTGTGATGTAGCCTTGGCTAATGAGGCTCACAAACAAAAATTCAGGTGTTAGTATGATCAGTCCATTCATCCTTGAATTTTCTTTGAAGGTGACCTTGTCCTATTCTATGACCAAGACAAGGATCCCCTTGGGGCAGGCAAGTTCAAACCCATGTGGTTTGGACCTTTCATCATGAAGGAGGTTCTAAAGAAGGGCGCTCATTGTCTAGTGGACTTTGAGGGAAATGAATTGAGAGAGCCTAGAAATGGGCTCTAACTCAAGAAGTATTACTCGTAGGTGGGTCTCCTTGGGTGAATTCTTGTACATATGTATAGTTCTTATACACTTTCTTCTTAGTTTTTGTCTTTTAGTTTTATGGACGTGTCATTTTTTATGTCATCTTTTTCACTATGGCAGATGTCAAGTGAATCAAAGGTGTTCATTGGGTTCGCAGATGGTGCTAGCCAACACACTTGGATAATTTCTTCCGCAGCTTGGGTGATTTTTACACCTCAGGGCCAGTTGTTATCTTCAAAAGGTATCTGTTTAGGTGACACCACAAACAATGGTGCCAAATATAGCACAGTCTTAGAGTTGCTTCATGACTCTTTGTCGTATGGTATCTCTCACCTCCAGGTCTACTTAGACACTTAGCTGGTTGTGTCCCAGTTAAATGGGGTTTACAGTGTTTATGATCCTACTCTACACGGATGGTTCCTTAGGGTACGTCTCTTAGAACGAAGCTTTGATTACATTATGTATATCCATGTTCCTAGGATATTGAATCAAATCATAGATACTCTAGCTAATCATGTATTAGATTGGCATATTGCACACATGTAAGGAAAATCACACACACGCACATGTAAATACATTTTTAAAATAGATGCAATCCATAAGACGTAAAAATATTTAAATATGCATATATATATATATATATATATAATATCAGAGTACATGGGTGGGAGAAAGCACCTCAAAAATATGTCCAGTAAGAATCACAAGGCTTGTGCCCTCAAAAGTATAAAAAACATTATCTCGACACATAAGTAGTCCATCCTAGCTAAGGTCGGGGCCTGTTGGCCCTACCATAGTGAACAACGACATTCGCCAAACACCAGAAGAGTTAGACCCAGGTTCGTGGCACCCCAACTACATGAGGTTGCATCGACAGTGGGATATCCTCGATCTCCGCCATAGGGACTGTACGAGTGAGTGTGGTGAGGTTCCGCTCCACCCGTCTCAATACTCTCTCAGCCTCTTCGACTCGAGGCCCCCCTACTGCTACTACTAGTCCAGCGGTTGAGGCTGGTCCTGCCTCTAGTCGAGGATGCTGCCTAGTCCTCGAGAAGTCTGTTGGATGCACCAGTCCCACATCTGTACATAATAGATACATATTTGTCAGATACTTTGGTACACATAAAAATGATATATATAAAAAGAAATAAAAATTAGATAACTTTGAAAAAAAAAACATACCTGGCTCTCCTCGCTCCACTCCAAGAGGTACAGGCATGTCAGGATCTCTAGAAAAATTGATCCCGACATAGGGGTAGTCCTCTATATCCGAAATTTCCCAAGACCACCAGTAAATTTTTTTATCAGTGAAGGCCTCGATGGTCCTCCCTCCCCTCTGTCGCGGAAACAATGTCGCTGATATGCATACCGCTGGGAGAGAGGCCTCGTGCCTTCGTATCATCTCTTGAGGACTAAGACTGGGTACCCTCTCAAAGAAAAAGGAACATAAAACAGTCCCAAACTTGAAATTTTGGTGTTCCCGTATCTGACACTCTGTTAGTTGTCTCTTCATGCAATCTAGCATGGTTGTGTTCCAGTAAAAAATCTGTGCGTTTAAGAACTGTACTGCAAAATGCATGTGTGCCCGAGAAGCCTGATGTAAAGCCACAGATCTAGTGATCCACCCAATGAGAAGAACTATGACTTTCAGTGAGAGGTTGTCAATCTTGTGTATATGCACCTGAGAACCTACTTTCTTAGTACCATCCTTGCAATGGAGTCCAATCAACTCCTCAATATTGTGAGGCTCGAGGGGAAAAGTATGCAAGTTGACTGGACCACCTCTCCTCGAGAGACCAGTCACGAAGTAAATGTATTCAATCATTGGAGTCAATGAATGCCCCTCGAGCATAAATGCCTCTACTTCAGGATGTCAGTAATCTATCAAAGCATCCAACAACCTGGGTTGCACCCTCATAAACGAACACTGGAAGAATTTTAACAACCCACATTGTGATAAAACAATGATAGCAATAGTGTCTTCTGAGACCAAAAAATTAATGTCCTCATGCTCCCTCTCTCTCCAATGAACATACATCCTGCAAAATGACAAAGTCATGGGGAGTTAACTCTTGCCATTTTATTTTTTCCACTTATTGGAGGGTGTATGAAGGAAAATTATCTTCTACCCACATGAACATGTTGGATGTGCTTGGACAACCCATGTACATGCAGTGCCAACCTCTTTAAAGGTCATCTCCCCCCCAAAAAACAAAAATAAATGCAAAAAGGAAGAATGGAAATGCAGGAGGGGTTAGTTTGTACTTACTTTGTCCAAGCGGAAGTTTGTTTCATCCACTAAAGCTCCTGGAATCAACTCTTTCGACAAAGGGGTTTTTTTGAATTTTGGTCAATTCTCAATTTACAATGGTGATACTAAACTGCCATCTTCTATTTATAGACTTTTTGGCCCCTTTTTTATCATTTTTGGACTCTTTTTGTCATTTTTTCTAGTTTGAAAATCGTTTAGTATGGTTCTTGAGTTTCTTGGGGTATGTTATGATAAATGTTACTTTGGGTATTGGGAAATGTTTTGAGAGTTGGATCATTTTTAAGGGTCTTTTGGTAAAAATTCATTTTTTGAACTTTGTGCATGTAAGATAGGATTCCACCTCCACTTGTTTCACCTCGTTGTCTTTTTCCCTTTGCCATAGGATCGATCCCACCGAATTGTGACACAAAACCCTCACTTCTTCTCTTGAAGTGTCATAATTTAGTGATAGAGACTACCTTCACATGGATGCCCTAGGTAGATCCTAGTTTCATTTTGGTGTCCATGTCGTCGTTAATGATTATTGGCTCGGGAGTCCTTTTTAGTTGTTCCTAGTTATGAGTTTGAGCCTCACTTGCATGATTCATTATTTCTTTTGAGCTCACCCTCAGGACTCCCCAAAACAACGGGTCTTATTTTAAGCCCTTTTCAGACCCTCTAAACATGAAAAGATTGACGAGCGATCTTGTTTCCCTTCAGACTCGCCAAACTAAAATTTGAAGGTGCGTCTGTCCGACGGTAGTTTACCCCTTTTTCGACACAGATGGTCAATTGTACAGACAAAGGTATACTCTAGGAACCTCGGTTCTCTTGAAGAGTATTCTCAGGTATAAATTTAACCCTTTTTCGGGCCTGAGGGACTAAATTTATGAAAAATGAACCCCCACGGAGTCCATAGTTAAGTTATTTTCAGACTCCCTAAAATTGAAAAGATGGTCGAGTGACCTTGTTTTTCCACACTCGTTAAATTGGTCCAGAAAAACATCCCTTACAAAGTCCATATTTAAGATTTTTTCAGACTCCTTAAATATGAAAAGATGGCCGACTGATATTGTCTTTATCACACTCATTAAAATGATTTTTAATAGACGTATGTTCGGTGCTACTTTACCCCTTTTTTGAGACAACTAGACTACCTTCGAAAAATGTACCCCAATGGAGTTTCCTTTTATGCTTTTTCAGACTCTCTAAAAATGAAAAACCATTGAGCTTACCTTCTCTGGGCTCATTAAAATTACATTGAAGGACGTTATCATTGTGTCTTATTAATCACATTTACATCCCTGCGTCTTTGGCCTAATGTTGGCTCCATGTTGCTCTCAACTAAACCATTTGAAGCATGCCTTATATGCAAGCCTTGTAGAACTTTGCCTCTGCATCTTGACACCTTGACCCATGGAGGATTTTTCGTGAGTGTCATTTTCCTGCATATGTCCCCTTGCTCTGAACATTAGTTTGTTCCTTTCACTTGGAACTAGTATGTCTACGACACTCGTTCCTCCTTTGTAACATAACATTCTTTTATTCTTTTTCAAGATTTCCAAAATTATTGAAAAAGACAAAAAAAATCAAATATACCCCAAAAAGAGGAAGGGAAAATTATTTTCTTTTTTGTTGAAAACACAATGAGCGCCCTTAGACAAAACACATCCTTTTGTTTGTTCGTCAAGACCTAGGATTCAAAATGATCTTAGGAAGTTGTTGTCACTACATAGATCTATGTCCTCCTCTGTTTGGTTACCCTTCCAAACATATGGAGATTTTTCATTGCCTCCTACATTGTGAACTTATGTCAATGCCATGCTGCTTGAGTGTCATATTTTATCGCGATTTTTTCCAAGGGAAGTTTTACTAAACTTGAGTCGGCCATTCTGTAGTTTGTCTCTTGTCCTCATGCCTCGCCACCCCAAAAATCCAATCAAGTCCTTGCTCAAAATCAATGAAGTTTTCTCCCCAATCACTAAGATCCTCTTATCTGTTCTCGACAAGCCATTGAAGACCTCTGGGTAGTTAAGTCGTACACTAATATTACACTCCTACCCGAGTTTTGAAGAATTTGAAGTTGTTGCTCGAGCTCTGAAGACCTCATCTCCATCCATTAGGTGTTATTGGCTTCTTGAAGATGGATACTATACATGTATATCTTTTTATTTTGAGATGTATATCCGCTGTGTACTGCTCGCAGCTACACTTTGTATAGTTATATGACATGGATTTGCAGTGTATTTGATTGGCAACAGTGTTTTTATTTCATCGCGAGCATGGGTATGCCCGCCTCGATGAGACAAATTTTTATTTTGCAGATGGCACCTCCTGAACTCTAGTCCCTGGGCTCACTCGCTTCGTACATTGGTGAATATTTGTAATGTATTTCGGACATTATATTTTCTTCTGAACTGACACATTAGGGGCATCTGTTCTAACCCTAAACTACACCAGACATGCATACTTGGCATCAAACCATCTTACTTGCTATCTTTTCTAATCCATCACTGAAAAAATCTTATGAAAACCATTGTTTTGAAGGTGTATGTTCCCTACACCACTACTACTCGCGTACACATACTTGTTGCATCAATACAACTCTCGTACACTCACAAAAAATCATGAAAAATGAAAATTGAAAATGGATACGGGTTTCCGGGATGTTACTTAATTAGTTGACCACCCATAGCCACTCACCCCAACCGTTACTATCTCTTTTGGCCTATAAAAGAAGGTGTTGCAGCCCCATTCCAAAGAGAATCATGAGAGCATAGAAACTCTGCCCATTTCAATATTCGCCCTTTGCCCCAATATTTTTCAACCACATAGTGAGTTTGAACCAGAATTCCTTGTTCCTCCTTTGAAAACCCTTTCCATTTCCCTAGAGAGAACTGAAGAGGAGAAGAATACATGGAAGAAGTTGGTGCATGGTGAAGAGGATCCCATGAATGAGTTCAAGGAGCAGTGTCGGTCTCATGTTGTAAAAGACTTTTGTGAGATTAATATAAATAAGTACTTTTTCTGTCCCACCAAATGACGTCTTACATATTTATGATTTGTTTACATTTCTTGATTATAATGTCTAACCCACTAATCCATATGTAGAATTCATGCTTGTAGTTTCTTGTTTGTCTTTTGGTGAGTGTAGGTCAGCCTTGGGAGGAGACTTGCAGTTGGGAAAAAATGAAGTGCAAAGGGATCGACACCGGATGCGAAGTTTAAGGTATGCCTACCAGATCCCTATACTTTGTCTTTTATGTATGATTGTGGGGTAATGACGGGATAGTTGATAAAAAGTAGGAGACTTTAGATGGTTAGCTCTGCCTTCACTTTAGAACCCTGGTGTAGTCTGTAGAGAGGTTTTCCCGCTATAGCAGATCTTGTGTTGAATCCACAACTTCGTGTGCGTCACCATAGTCAGAGATAACAATTGAAGACTTGTCAAAAGCTATCATATTTAGTCAAGGATTACAAAGTAGTAGTAGTCAGAATAGTGGGAGTAGTACACAGAGTCAAAATATGAGTCCACCAACACCACCGAGAGTAGGGAATACACAAACCAACATGGAAGGAAGAGACAATACACGTAAACTTCCTGAATTCAAAGGAGTAGGATCAGAGGATCCATAACAACATTTGTTTTTCTGCAAAACAGTTTGGGTTGCTAAAAACATACAATATGATGTCGTTAAAATTACGCAATTAACAACAACATTTAGAGGTCGTGCACTCATATAGTATATGAAGTTACAGATCATTACACCTACGATATAGGCCATGACCTTGGCAGAGATAAAGAAAGTGTTATTAAAGGAGTTCAAAAATCCAAAGTCAGAGTCGTAGTAAATCACTGAACTAAAAAATATCAAATAGGTAGAAACATAGTCTATATGGGATTATGATCAGTTCTTTAAGGATGTAATGGGGAGATTGACGTTCCAAATCCCAAATCAAAAACATAAAGTGTGGTTTATTTCTTGACTTCTACCATACATTCAAAGGCCCCTGATTTAGTAGAAGATTACATCACAGTCTGGGCACTAGAGATTGCAATCAAACTAGAAGCATCATTGATAGGAGATATGGGAGGAATGACACAATTTCAAACAAAGTTGGCTGCATTAACAATCTAGTTGGTCGATCTCCCCAAGGGAAGGAAAAAGAGATAACATTTTTGGTGTATGAAGTTCCAAACGAAAGGTCATCACAAGGACAAATTCCTAACATTTGTGCAGTATTTGGCAGCTAAAGCGCCAAATCCACTACCTAGAGAAGAATACTGTGAGATCTGTAAGAAATGGGGCCATCATCCCATTGAGTGTCCATTACTCCAGAAATATTAGAGTACCACAAAGAATTTGTTTTACAAATTTTTCAAGTCGGTAGGGCATGAAGAGAAATACTCTCACGCGTTCGACTTACTAAGAGAATGTACATTGGATATATACAAGATCCAGGAAGAGAATATCGACATAGATGGGAGTAGTGCACAATATAATGGTGAATGAGGTTTTAATAAGGGGAGTAGAGAAAATTTTGGTTGAGGCTGAGGTAGAGGGAATTTTGGTAGAGGAGGAAGAGGCTCGATTATCTTCTATAATTGTAATCAACCTGGAAACTTGGCCCAAGATTGCCAGAACCTATGTACCCCATGTACATATTGTAGAACACTGGATATATTAGGGACCTAACCTACCTAACCCCTCAAGTGGGTAGAATAATATATTTCCATGTAATAAAGGTCAATATTAATAAGGCCTAGCAATAAGGAGCAATAATTCAAATGTAAGAAGACCTAATAGAAGCTTCCACTTCTAGAAGGTTCTTCCTCTATATTGTTCTTTTGGATAGATAGATTTAGTATAAATAAGAATAGAGGGAATGCAAAGTTTTGTCTTGGATATTATTGTAATAGAGATCTGCTTTGCTTGAGGTTGCCCCCTCAAAGAGGCAAGTGAACATTTCTCTCAATAATCAAAGTGCTCTCTCTAGTGTTATTCTAGTATATTATTGTGGTATCGTTATGTTATATCATTGTTTCTCTACAATTTAGAGATAATTATTTATGTTATGCATACTGATTTATATCTAGAATACTAAAAGTGGTATCAGAGCACCTTCCTTGGTAGAATATTTTGGGTTAAATTTTTCAGGGTACAGACGTACTCCGACGTCGTTAAGCTACAGAGATTTGGCGTTATGCACATAAACCCACGGTCAGGGATTCATACACGTAGGAAATATAAGTGGTAATTAAGCACATATTTTTTGGCCACCCTTGTAACCCCTGTTGGTACCGCTTCGAGTGGTATCACATTAGAAACCACTTGTATATAGATTTAACTAGATCTTTTGAAGCCCTCCATAGATAAATTGATCGTCCACCTGACTGCTATAGTGCCACCGAGAACAACACTCAGGAAGATACTCTCTAGTACCTAGGTAGTTGGGTAGTATGACTAAGGGCACGATCTAGCCTCCTTAGTTGGTGCCTTGAGATATTGGGTCGAGTACTACTATTGGACCCTGCACGTATATCAAAGAGTTATAGCACAAGGAAAACCCTTTTTTGTAGAACCCTTGAATACCCTAAGCCTTGGGAAGGAAACATAAATAGAACCAACATGATCTATTTTCATGCTATAGTGTCTTCTGCATTTTGGTTGCAAAATTACTACACACTTATTCTTGTTAAGCATTTGGGCATTTTGTCATTGCGGTATTCTTCAGGCCAGAGTATAACTCCACAGGAGTAAAAAAAAAAAGACGAGTATAGTGGTCTCGCCGACACACGTATTTGGGACCTATTCCATTGGATTCCCCCTTTCCCCCTGATCTTAGTCATATCCTTCATTTTTAATCCTTTTTGTTTCACTGGGCCCGACCCCTTCCCAGTTTCCCTATTTTGATGCCTATTCCATTATATTTCCCTTCAAGCATTGATCATCGTGGTACCTATCACTTCTAAGTCTTTTTTTTGTGGTCCTACCCATCCATTTGTTTCCCTTAACTTCACTTCCCCTCTCCAAATGGCCACCACTCGCAACCAATAACTCCAAACTTCCATCAATCAAGCCCATGTCTCCATCAAACATATCACATCTCAGATGGATTCTACCCATTCCTGCATTAACAAATTAGATGACCAATTTAACAACATGTAAGCCAACCTCACTGTTATCACTGAATTTTCGTCCACACATGGCGACAAGAACTCAGCATCGTCAGAACAGGAATGAAGTCATTCATGGCATTGAATTAATTTCACAGCATTGCAAAAGGGTCAAAAACTATACAAAGTAACCAAAAATTGAAGGGCGCTTTACAGGAGTTTGGTGCGCGTGCACATGTGCATTACAAAAATGTACCATGTGCGCATGCGCGCACGACGCACGACTGTTAGCGCAAAAACCCGCGCACCTGCTAAATGACGCATTTATTGAATTGGTCGGCCTCCCAACCACTTATGGCCCATCTCCCAACCTGATTTGACCATCAAATCTGAGCTGAATCCGCATGGTAGGCTAGTCAAAGACCTAATGAAGCCCTAAAGAGCCCCTCTTTACACTTCAAAGGGGTTACATAATCACCCAATGCTAGGCTATAAAAATCCATGAAGAAACATCATTTTCTCAAGGAATTTCATGTAATGTTATGCTGCTTAGATTGTTTTAAGGACTCACTCCTTGGCAATAACACATTAGCACCATTTCAT
>JZKD02S0256278.1:110984-143887 GCA_000966675.3 Picea glauca | reverse complement strand
CTTTGGAGGAAGAAGGAACCACAGTTCCCTTTCTTCATTGTGCTTTGGATTTCATCAATTGATCAGCCTAAAAACATTGGTGATATTGGTCTTTTGTGTTTGTTATTTCTTTTTTTATATGCTCATAGTTTTAGTTTGTTTTAATTTAATTCTTGTTTGTAGTTTTATTTTTTTTTCTATAACCCTTTCCTCTACAGCTGTCATGCTCAGCAAGACCCAACTGGGCATGTAAGCACCCTTTATTTTCTCACCAAGTGACGAATTGGGTGCAAACACTCATAACACAATTGAAATCCCTATGGGTCCTTCCTCATCAGACCAACCCGATGTTGTTGATTTCTCTCAGTCTATGCATTTTCACTCCAACTCCTTTCATCATGAACCCTGTCTTCCCCATGTAGAGGTCAATAAATTTGATGGCTCTGATCCTACAGGTTGGGTCAGTCAAATGGAGCATTATTTTTCTATGCATGGTATTAATGACGAGTTGGCCAAACTTCACTATGTTGTCCTCTATCTAGATCTTGAACGTTAGCAATGGTGGCAGTGGAGAATTTTTTTACGTCAGGGGTATATTACCTGGACCCAATTTGTTGCTGAGAGCTATGCTCACTTTGATACTGATACCCACTATCACGGTCATTTGACCAAGTTGAAATAGTCAGTAACAGCAGAAGACTTCATCACTTATTTTTATCATTTGGCCTTTCAAATAGAGGGCATGTCAAATGCATTCTTTCATGAATTCTTTATTAGTGGTCTCAAGGATGAAATCTGAACCGAGGTTCTCATGGCCTGCCATCCAACTTGGTTGAAAGCTACTCAATGTGCTAAAGAGGCCCAAAAAGATTTTTTTTCCCAAAACGAAAAACCCCCTTTTTTTCCTCAACCCCAACCCACTAATCCTAACCCCCCTGTCACTCCCCTCAAGTCCAAAAACTAACTAGGGATGAAAGGGTTGATCTCCAAATGAAGGGTTTTTTCTATAATTGTGATTAAAAATATTTTTGGGGGCACAAGTGTAAGAAACAAAAACTATTTATGGCCATTTCTAAAGATGTTCCTGAAGAGGATGTGACAGTTCCCCTTGTTGAATAATCCCCCTTCATGATGCCACCAAGGAGCCTACTGACCCACCTGTATTTGACCCAATTATTTCCTTGCATGCCCTCACTAGCTTCTCGGCCCCACAAATGCTCAATCTCATTGGCTACATTAATCACATGAAGGTAATCATCCTTGTTGACAGTGGTAGCAACCACAATTTTATTCATCGTTGCATTGCCTAGGAAACCAATTGCTATATTCATGTTGTCAATAATTTTCAAATCATGATAGCCAATGGTGGGTCCATGAAATGTGGTGGGCATTGTGAAAATTTCCGTCTTCAAATTGGACATTACCAAATGAAATCTCATATGTTTTCCATTGACATGGGAGGTTGTGACATTGTGCTAGGTGTTGAATGGTTACTCACTTTGGGTCCCATTCTTATGGATTTATGGAATTAACCATGCAATTCCAATAGGAAGGACAAAGGTATCAATTTCAAGGTCTCACAGTTGGTTCTCCTGATATCATTAGTTCCCATCACATGGAAAATATCCTCAAGAAAGGCCACTCCAGTATCATTGCTCGACTCCATTCTATTCAAGTCGTTGAGACAACCTTTGTGCATCTTGATCTCTAAGCTATCTTTCCCACACATCAAGCTATTTTTTCCACCCCTTGGGGACTTCCTCCTTCTCATGGTGTTCATTATCATTCCATTCCCCTTGTTCCTGATATTCTTCCTCCCAATGTTCGCCCTTATCGTCACCTCATTTCACAAAAGAATGAAATTGAGAAAATAGTGTAGGAATTGCTCCAAGTGGGTGTTATCTGCCCCAATACCATCCCTTATTCTACCCCTGTGGTTGTGGTACTTAAGAAAGAACGTACTTGGCACATGTGTCCTAAATTTCGTGCCCTCAATAAGCTCACCATCAAGGACAAGTTCCTTATTCCTGTAATTGATGATCTCTTGGATGAGTTGAGTGGTGCTCAATACTTCACTAAACTTGATTTATGTTCTAGCTACCACCAGATACATATGCAAGAATCTAACATACCCAAGACTGCCTTTCTAACTCACGAGGGTCGCTATGATTTTTTGGTCTTGCCCTTTGGCCTATGTAATGCACCTTCCACCTTCCAAAGACTCATGAATCATGTCTTCCATCCTTTTCTCTGTCATTTTTCCTTAGTTTTCTTTGATGATATTCTCATCTATAGTAAAACTTGGCAATCTTATCTTTCCCATGTGGATCAAATTCTCCATCTACTCTCACATCACCAAAGTTTCCTCAAACTCTCTAAATGTTCCTTTGGAGCCTCAGAAGTAGAGTACTTGGGTCATATTGTTGGAAAGGTTGGTGTCCGGGTGGATCCTAAAAAGATTGAAGCAATGTAGGATTGGACTCAACCCAAGACTATCAAAAGCTTGTGTGGTTTTTTGGGTTTAACCAGCTATTATCACAAGTTTGTTCAAGATTATGGGAAGATTGCGTCCCCTTTCACTACTCTCGTTAAAAATAATTATTTCACTTGGAATCTCTCAACAGATCAGGATTTTCAAGATTTGAAGGCAACTATGTGTACTAGTCCGGTCTTGGCCCTTCTTTATTTCACAAAAACCTTTGTCCTCGAATGTGATGCCTCAGGAAGAGGAATTTGAGATGTCCTTATGCAAGAAGGTAGACCTTTAGCCTTTACTAGAAAACAATTTTCCGAACACCATTTGGGCCAATCAACCTATGAAAAGGAAATGTTGGCTATTCTTCATGTAGTGGATCTCTGACGCACTTATCTCCTAGGGAAACGCTTCCAAATTAAGACAGATCATCAAATCCTCAAGTATTTTCTGGAGCAACGACCTTCCTCCCCAAAGAAACAAAAATGGGTAACTAAGATATTTAGTTATTATTATGAGATAATTTAAAAGAAAGTCAAAGAAAATGTGGTTGCCAACGCTCTTTCTCGAAAATATGAAGATGAAGGGTCCCTTTTTTCCCTCTCCTTCATTGTACCAGATTGGCTCCAAGCTATGTGCCAAGAATGACTACATGATCCTAAAATATCACATATCATCCAAAAATTGAAATCCAACTCTCCAGTTTCCCCAGGGTACTCTTGGCACAACAATGAACTTTGCTACAAAGGATGTTTGCATTTAAGTAAATAGTCACAACTTAAATCCATGGTGCTTTCTAAGCTTCATGCTACTCCCACAACTGGGAATTCAGGGTTTACCAAAACCTATGACCGGGTCAAACGTTATTTTTCCTGGGATGGTATGAAAAAGGACGTTCTCACTTTTGTAGCAGACTGTGATGTTTGTCAATGCAACATAGGAGAAACCGTCAAACCTCCTGTCACACTCCAACCGCTTCCGATTCCACCCTCTATTTGGAGGGAAATCTCTATGGATTTTATTGTGGGATTTCCTAAATCAAGAAATAAGTCTATCATCATGGTGGTTTTGTATCATCTTTCCAAGTATTCTCATGTTTGTTCTCTTCAACACCCATTTACCACATCAATTGTGTCTCATCGTTTCATGGATCATATCTCCAAGATTCATGGAATGCCTCATTCTATTGTTTTTGATTGAGATCCAACTTTCACTAGCAATTTTTGGCAAGCACTCTTTAGACTTCAAGGCACCCAATTGCATCTCAATACCACCTATCATCGGCAAACTGATTGTTAAACTGAAGTCGTCAATAAGTTTTTGGAGAATTATTTGAGGTGCTTTTCCTCTGAAAGGAAAAATCAATGGGCTCAATGGTTATCATTACCTGAATTGTGGTACAACACTTCTTACCATAAAACTACTCGCATGACTCCTTTTGAAGGAGTATATGGCCAAAATCCACCTTCATTTATCTTCTACATGCCATGTGTATCAAAGGTCTAGGTGGTTGACCAAACACTTACAGTTCGTGAGGCTATTCTATGTACCCTCAAAGAGAATTTGGCCATGGCTCAGAATCGCATGAGTCAACAAGTCGATCAAGCTCGCTCAGAATGGTAATTTTTTGAAGGAGACTAGGTATTTCTTCGACTGCAACCTTATAAGAAAAATTCACTCAAGGCTGAACATTGCCGAAAACTAGCACCCAAATTTTATGGTCCTTATATAGATCTCAAGCGCGTTGGACAAGTGGTATATGGGTTATCTTTACCCAAACATTCTAAGCTCCGTAATTTTTTTGTGTCTCTTAATTAAAGAAGGTGATTGAAACTGAGTTCCAAACTAAAACCAACCTTACCAAGTTAGATGAATAAGGATCCAACTAGTTGCAGTCACAACTATTTTTGGACCAACGAGAGCATCATCTTCATCAGCGTATCATCAAGGAAGTGTTAGTTTAGTGTAAATATACAACTCCAACATATTCCACCTAGGAGCCTACTAACATTCAACAACAATTTCCTCATCTCAAGCCTTGAGGAAAAGGATGATTCTAAGGGGGAGGGCATGTTAGGGACCTAACCTACCTAACCCCTCAAGTGGGTAGAATAATATATTTTCTTGTAATAAAGATCAATATTAATAAGGCCTAGAAATAAGGAGGAATAAGTCAAATGTAAGAAGACCTAATAGAAGCTTCCAATTCTAGAAGGATCTTCCTCTAGATCGTTCTTTTGGATAGATAGATTTAGTATAAATAGGAATAGAGGGTATCATAAGTTTTGTCTTGGATATTATTGTAATAGAGCTATTCTCTTCTAGAGGTTTCCCCCTCGAAGAGGCAAGTGAACATTTCTCTCAGTAATCAAAGTGCTCTCTCTGGTGTTATTCTAGTATTATTATGGTATTATTGTGGTATTTTTATATTATATCATTGTTTCTCTACAATTTCTAGCTAATTATTTCTATTATTCATATTGATTTATATATGGAATACTATAGGATCATGCAACAGAGGACCATCCCCAACTAGTTGTAAAATGGTAGGCTAGAGGAAACCCAAACCAGAATCAACATCAGAACCAGAATGTGAAGATGATATTAGTTGAAAGACGTAGTGAAGGACTAAAAATCATAGTTTTTACTCGTGGAGGAGCCCAAACAGACATAGATATGACAACACAAGGAAACCAAACAAAGAAATGAGTAAGAAATTCAATGGGTCCTATGCCAACATTCAACCCAAAAAAATAAAAAGATACATATCAGAGTGCACGTAAGGAAATGCGTGAACCACATGGGGAAGCATCCACATCATCGCTACCTCATCTAGAAGACCGAGCGATACTTGAAAATTCAAGTGTGCAAATAAGTACACTAACAAAATTCTTAAAGAGTTGTGTAGAAATGATGAAGGATAGAACTGTGCTCAGTATATTATATAACATGATTGATCACTACATAAAAGGAATGGACACCCATGTCACACAAGGAATTCAGGTTTAATGCCCAAGGAACCAACAAGGAATTCAAGTTTAATGCCCAGATTATGGAATAAAATGTGGATATTGTTATTCTAGACTTAGGATCGAATGTGAATGTACTGCCTAAGAAGACATGGGAAATGATGGGAGAACCTAAACTAATATGGTCCCCTATTAAGTTAAGGCTCGTGAATCAACATAAGATAGTCCCGATTGGGAGACTAACGAGACTACCTATGAACATGAATGAGGTACGCATCATAATTATTGAGATAGTAGATGATATTCAACTATATCCAACTTTATTGGCATTGAAACAACCGGCTTATAATATGGAAAGTATTAACTTGAAAATGAGGGAGATGATATTCGAGGTTGGGGATCTAAATGTTACTACACATTTGTACCCATCAGAAGGGAAGAGATGCATAGAGTCAGTAAGAGAAAATGACATGGAAAATTTATATAATCTGACTATATGGATGGAGGATTATGTCGACCCAACAACAGATGGCACACTCAGTTGGAGAAGTATCATCTCATGCGCATTAGATTCAAAAGTTGGTCTAGAGAATTGGCAGTTGAGGATGCATGAAGTATCAACTAGAATATGTGCGTGTATAAACCGATCCTTGTGCTAGATTGGCATAGAAATTTATGACCCACTCAAGTACGATGGAATAAATAATAACAATATGTTTATAAAATCATTTGAGTTACAAGTACCTAAACAACATATGATTTTAGCACTAGATGTCATCTTAAAAGAAACTCCAGCTAGATGGTGGGCCATGCAAAGAAAGCGTATTAAGGTCTAGGCATAGTGTAGTAGAATTATGCAGATACAATTTGGGCCAAAGGAAGTAGAAGGTGCGTAGAAATACATAGGAGAGGGAGACTCGATGAGTCACATAAACAGATGTAGAGATTTATGGTGCTCAAAAGCAGAGACAGTGGCCACACTGATTCATACACACATTATATACAATCCTGAGGAATTGGTATTTAGAATCGGATATGCGTAGGGATATAGAAGAATGACAATGATTGGTATAAAGATTCAAAATAACATTCTCATTTTAACATGAATCCCCCTCCATAGATGCAACACTATAGGCCATTTGAACAAATATCTTCTTGAAGGTAGAATCGATGGAAGAATAACCCTTAGGTAGTACGCACAAAGCCAAATTAACGGTCCATAAGCTATTGGAATGATATAATGTTACAGAGGAGGAATATGAGGATGAATATCCTAGGAATGTGTAGGTACCAGAAATAGAAGGAACACGTATAGTAGAAGGGCCAGAACTAGTATCCATCACATACAAACAACCTACAAAGACAAAACAATTCAACATTGGGACAAAGAAGAATCCTAAGTTTGCACATATATGAGACTATTGGAATGATGAGACAATTGAGAAGGTGGCAGAATTATTACAGGAATATCAAGAATTATTTCCAACTACATTCTCCAAGATGAAAGGCATCACAAGATATTTAGGAGAGACGAATATTCCACTAAAACCCGGAGCCAAGACAATACGACAAAAAACCTACAGATTGAATATGAGATACAAGGAAAAGGTGAAGGATGAAATAGACAGGATGCTAGATTCATAAACTATTGAACCACTAGAAGAGTCAGAATGGATTAGCCCAATGGTGGTGTAGGATATGAATACTGGAGGAATTCAGATCTACATGGATCTAAGGAATCCAAATGACACATTCTTACATGACGCATTCCCAACACCATTCACATATGAGGTACTGGAGAATGTAGGAGGTCAATAAATGTATTTTTTTACCGATGGATTCTATGGGTACCATTAGATAAAAATTGCACAGGAGGATAGACACAAAACCACATTTGTGACAAAATGGGGAAGTTATCAGTACACGGTGATTCCATTTGGATTGAAGAATGCCCCTGCAGTATTTTCTAGAGTGGTAGTGGCAGCATTCAAGGAGTTCATCCATAAAATTTTGGAAGTTTATTTAGATGATTGGACGGTGTTCAGTTTACTACAATAACATATAGAATTAATTAATCTTATGTTAGTGTAACATCCTTGTTTCCCCTATCTTGTAATTAATCATAAAATAGGATTACCATGCTAAGGCATGTGGACGATGTAAATGTATTATTGTTAAATTTTCCATAACTGACTGATGGGGGGTGATTCCTTGAAGTATGAGCCATGATATCTCTAGAGGAAGGAAATTAGTTAATGAATAAAGGACCAGTGGTTGAATCATCAACCACCCCCATGAATGGAAGAATGGTCTAGCTACAGAATGTTATCCCAAAGTATGATAGAGACCTGTAGACCCAAGCTTCCTTCTGACATAAGGAACATGATATGTCGGAAACCTTCCAAAGGAGGGAAGTTAAGATACATATAGACACACAAAAAGAGGAGAGACACCAGATGAGAGTGCAAAATCGAAAAGGGGATGAGGGAACCAAAAGGAAATACAAAGAACATGACCTAAAGGATCGAACACAATATTGATGCTGGGAAAGCATCTGATAAACCTCGCAGGGTCGCTGTGACAGAGAGAGTTTTTTGTGAGAGATGGCATAAATTCCCTAGTGATATCATGGCTTGGCACGGGGGTGGAAAAAGTGATAAGAATGAATTCCTCTAAGCCTATGGTTGGGTGGAAAGGAACACACCCACAGTCAGTTAGTTGGATTCAACTTGTAATAAATAAGTGTTCTCATACCCTGTGAAATTGAGTTGTAATTGTGTAATAAAACTAGATATACTGTGAATGACCCAGAGATCGATATGATTTCTTAATGATTTATATTGTATCCCTTTCTGTGTCTGCTTGATGGTGTAATAACGAAAGTAATAAATTATATGAATTTGACATGTTTTGTATTCATAAATTCTTGCACCCTGTGGTGGCTTAAACTAGATCCATGAACGGTGAGTTCATCGATCTTGGGCACAGTTTCACGTACGCATGGTGACACTCCTAGTTTTTCGGAGTCCCTTGGAGGAGGGAGTTTGTTAAATATTAGGAGAGATAGTGATCGTATGCACAGGCTCTCTGCAAGGTAGGCAGAGACCGAGAACCACTTAAGTTCTAGAGTTGAGGAATGAGTGTAAGGGGTGAGTGGAAGGATTATTCCAAGCATAAATTTCAAAATAAAGAGCGCAAATATCTTAAGAATTTCCAAGATAAAAAATCTCTGGAAGAACAGTGAGGTTGAAGTATCGAAAAAGGGGGGGTCCCTTGTTTGGAAGATGAATGGACCAAATCTGTTCGGAAGAATCCATGGTCTGTTGTGACCGTTGGGTATGGGAAAGAGCGTGGGAGTTAAACCTGGAGTCATTTGGACTTCGCGAGTTCGAAGAACTGAGTGATTTCCTCATAAGGGAGGTAAAATCCCTAAAGTTATGAAGTCCCAAAGTTAACCCTAACCCTTAGATCTGACGATGCCCAGGAACTGTCTCGACCGCCAGATCTAGGAGGTAGATGATAGTCAAGTTACTAGAGCTACCCATGACATAAGAACATGATATAAGACATGTTAGTTCATGTCCGCGATCAACCTACATCGTTGATCTCGTTGGGAATGGAAGATAAATGACTAGGATTAGACTAGACTCGAGCGAGCACTCCCTTGATGGTGGAGGTTGAACCCCACAATTTCTATAAACCATCGATCATTGTTGACCTTCGATATGAGTTTGATGAGATACCTAAAACACAAGGAGTGCATGGGAAGGATAAATATTCAAGGGGAATCAATCTTAGAGGAGATATCACGTTTAGGCGTGCAGACGAATTCCAACAGACATACCCATAGGAGGAGCAAAGGTCAAGGCCTTTGAAAACTTAGAAAATATTCTAAGTCGAAAGATATTAGAATCTCAGGAGGAGGAGAGACAGTGGTTGTTGTATCACAGCGCAGAGGACCAATAGCCATCTGATGAGAGAAATATTCCCAAGCCTTAGTTCTTTTCACATGAAGGAGAGTGGACTTACCAAAGTCCCGAAGTAGTTTGGGACCATCCATCGTCAAGGAGAATGAAGTAAATCTCAAGCGTCGGATCTAGACAAAAGGTGGTGTAAACCTGTAGACTCTGGGTAAAGACCCAAAGAAAACGTCAATTGTCAAATCGTCTAAAGTAAACGTCATCCATTGGATCCAGAGGATAGGAGGCATAAGTCTGTGGACTTCGGATAAAGACCTGAAGTAGATCTGGTTCGTTGGCCAGTAGGATATACATGTCGATAGATCAAAGACTTTGAGGAAAACTACTTCAAAGGTTTCCAAGTGAGGCATGTGACAAAATCCTGAAGCCCTGAAGGAAAAAGAAGATCACAACCGTCTGTTGCAGAGGGATACGTGGAAGAAATCCATTTAGTTTGGGTCAAATCACTCTGGGAGAAAAGAGTGCATAGGATTCTGAAACTCCTGAAGCTCGAAGAGCCGAAGAGACGAAGAGAATCTAGACTGTCAGATCCAGAGGGTATGTGGTGAAAGATCGTGAAATCCGAGTGAAAGTACTCCAGGAGAAAATGAAGGAGTAAAGTTTGAAATCGTTGAACCTCAAATAGCGAAAGTAGATGGGATTCGTTCATCTGCGAGAGGACACATGTCATCAGATCGTGAACTCTAGATAAAATTCTCCAGGAGAAGAAGAGCATGGGGAAATTGAGATTTGAAATCACAAAAAGGCTGATGTCTCGAAGTAGACGATAGTCATTGATTTGAAAGTGGATACATGGCACCAGATCTAGAACTTCGGGTATTGATCACTCTGGAGAAAAGCAGAGGGTGAAAGCACCGAAGTCCTGAAGGAGATCTTGATTTTTGATCGAGGAGGAGGTCGAAGGACCGTTGATCTAGTCTTGGTTGAAAAGTGCCAAAGTTCTGAAGAGGACCAGGGTCGTCGATTTGGAGAGGATAGGTGTCAAAAGATCCGACACTCTGAAAGGATTCACTATGGATATTTGTGTTTGTGAAGAGAGGATGTAGACTGTTGATATGAGTAGACACGTGGCGTCTGATATACAACTCTAGGTATGGAGCACTCCAGGAGGAAAGGGTGAATGAAGGAGACAAAACTCCCAAAGTTTGGAGAGTCAGAGTTCATCAAAACCGTTCATTTGTTGAGGATAGGTGTCGACAGTTCTTCCACTCCCAAATATAGCTACTAACAGAGGAAGATAAAGTTGAGAGTTGAAACTCCTAAAACCCGAATCATGAAATAAATCACAACCGTTGATTTGGAAATCTTAGATCATATCCGTAGATTGAGGAAGGATAGATCTGACCCGTCAGTTTAGAAGCACCGTCAAGGTCGTGAGATAGATGGTCCCATCACATTGCGAGGAACAAAGGTGTGTGAAATTTAAAAAATTGAGGGTGGGCCGCAATTCATACCATGGTTTTGGAGAAAGGACACATGGAGGCTCAAGGTGAATTGCGGGGAGAAAAGTAGTTGGTTTCAAAACACCCTTGGCCATGCCCGCAATCGCATGGATTATGTGAGGTCATCGCCCAAGGTCATGATAAGTAAGGGCTTGTCAGAAAAGGGGCTAGTGTCCAAACTCAAAGATTTCAGAAGCGAAAAAGGGGAAGGTCATGAGTACCATTAGATCTACACCTGGAAGTCGAAAGAGTCTACGTTTAATTGTAGAATGAAACCATCAAGGTCTTAGAGAGTCGTTTGGATCCATAATCAAATATCCTTGATCGGAAGGTCGGACTGGTTCCCTCACTTTCCAAATTAGAAACCATGGATGGAGAATATGTCCTTTAAGAAAAGCAAAAAAAATTATGCCTCGTCATGGGTGTGTTACAAATTGGTATCAAAGCATGGTTACAACACTTGGCCTACATGGGCTCATGCACGAGTCACATAAAGAGGTATTTTTATCTACATTTACTCCTTGAGGAGAAGGACTACAGATTGGACCTGTGATTTTGGGAATTCTTGTTGAATTCCACTAGAATAATTTCTTTATCCCTTTTTCAAAGTGATAACTACTCTTACCAAAGTAGGGATATGCTAATTAACATTTATAATAATATTTGAATGTGGATAGTTGAAGGTGGCAAGGTTCTGTCAGGAGCAGCTGAAGCCCGAAGGACAGATAAACTGGTGTTCGTAAAACTACTTCTAAGCATGGGCAGTTGGAACCTCATGCACTGATGATGGATGATTATATAATGGTTAATACCTTTGTGGTCTTAAAGGAATATGATAGGATCAGGTAGGATCCTTGGAAGTTATAGTTACTACTTTACATTAAACTCGGAGTATATAACTCCTCATAACCAGAGAAAGGTAATATGGGTAAAACCATGTGGACGCTGAGGCAAGGAGGTTTTCTTGCTAGAAGTTGTCACGTAAAGAGGAAAGTGACCCTGGTTGGTTATTTCCATGAGAGAAGGCAAAATCAATACAAAATATGACTGTGATATTAGTCCTGTAAGTGACTGAAATACCAAACTAATGGACACTAATGATGAAATTAAACTATCAAGTGAATGCATTAGGTAAAATGGTGCAATAGATGCACCTACATATACACGACTGTGTATACATGATCATAAGGATGCTTGGAATATCCTTGGGAAAAGGATATAGAGGCCTGATATGTCCATGTGTGTGAATGACATTTAAAATGTGTAATCAATAAGCTAGCATGATGAATACTTAGTTGTGTTTAATTATGCTTGAGTGAATGGGTTTAATGAATTGTGAAGCTTCTTAATATGAAGCATGATATCAATACCAGTTAGGTATGAATGATATTAAACGTGAAAGTGATGCACATGTATGATGAAAGAGTATAGTTGTAGGCACCATCTAGTTTCCCTAATGAGTGAAATATAAAGCAAGAATTTCTCTTGTCAAAATTAAATGAATAATATGTATGCATGGTTTAATCCATTCTGAAGAGTCATGAAAATGTTTTTCCAAATGATAGATTGAGGGGAATGTATTCCCTTTCCTCAGAGAATACTAATATAATTAGATAAAAGGGTAAATGAAGAAAGATGATCTATTGTCATGATAAGAGGCAAATGATTATTCCTTTGAAGATTACATTTTGAAAGCATCATGTAATGAATAATAAGACTAATGAATCAATAAAGGAGTATGTTTTATTGAATAGGCTTGGTTGGAGCCATGTTAAGAAAATGAAGTGAGGCCTTTAGAGATAACGTAGTTGGGCTGAAAAGTCCCAGATGATGTAGAAATAATTGGAAGAAGGGGAGAGCCTCTAACTCCTTTGTTGTTATGTGTCATGTTTCCTCTAGAATGTAAAAGCTAAGTTACTAAAAAAAGTAAATGTTTTGACACCATAGTGATGATCATTGTATTACTGCAGAAACAATCGAGAACTATGTATATTGCATTCATGGAAATCCTTGAGGATAATGTGATGAAATGCATAGAGATATGATAGGATATTTTGAAGAAATTTTATGGATTTGAATGTTATGATACATGCATTTTAATTGATATTACAACTAATGATGCATGTTATGTATAAAAAGGAATTAGAACTGTTGAGGAAGACAATTACCAATAATGGGAAACCTCAAGAAGAGGATGACCATGGGAAGGTTGTGTTTGAAAGATTAATTATAGGACTGTGAGAATCTCGCTAAAGCACTGGTAATGATGTGAAAATCAGAAAGAGGGTGCTAGCAGCCAAGAACAATTGTATCCCATGGATACCCAAGTAGGGTATGTTTCGAGAAGGAGAACCTAAATGTTGGAGGTGTGAACCTATGATAGTGAAGATTGATTGTATGATGCAGCAACATCTGAAACAAATGATCTATGTTGACTCAAAAGGTCAAAAAAATTTACTAGGAGATCATAGAAATCCCTTTCATCAAATACAGATCGAGATCATGAGGATCATGAAAGAAAACCCTGATCGAATTAGGTTAATCAAGATCCTGACATAGGAAGTGAACACGATCCATTCATCGGAAGGAAAATGATCTCAGTCTCCAGATCGATTTCAAGATCCACTGGAGTTAACGGATCAAATGGCAGTCGTTCGATAAGGTCGATGACCCATATTCATTGTAGAGATTGGATGGGCACATGGGTTAATGTCAGATCCTGTGCCTGTAATTTAAGTTAAATGTAGTTTTTTATTTTATTTTGGGATCCGATCGTAGATCGAACGACTCCTATTGATTGTAGAGCATGAAGGAAGAATTAATGGGTGCACTAGTTCATGGCCCGCAATCAACCAAAACCATTGATCTCGTTGGGGTGGATGATCAATGACCATGATTAAGGAGTTGGGAGAGAACTTTTCATATTATGGATATTGAAATATCTGATAAAAAGAAGACACATTGGGGATTCATCAATCACTGTGAACTGTTGATCTGTGAACAATCAGTGGGAGGACCTGCAAGGAACCCACGCACTAATTCCACATCAACCCGTACTGTGATTGGGTTATGTGGTTGAATTTGGCAAATTGAGGATCTTCTCTCTATCTAGATTCCCAATCAAATACTTCTATGCTAGGATTTTTTTATTTTGAATCATGTGGTTTAGAATCGATATAGGGATAAGATCGACGACCCGTATTCATTGCAGGGAAGGATTATGTAGGCTTATGTAAATTAAAATCATTATATTTTTGTTTTGAGTTTAGGGGTATGATCATAGATCGGACAACCTATATTCATTGTGGGGATCGAAATGAGAATTAAACCACGAGCTGGTTGAGGTTCCACAATCCGTTGAGATCATTAGATATGGGGAAAGTTGTATCTACACCATCAATTTGCAAGAAAGGGGTGTATCCAGGATCATAACGCTTGGACACAGGAAATTAAAAGGATAGCGCTAAAACAAATAGAGCTAAGGTCATAGATATGGATCACATGGAGAGAAAACAGAGTCCATTCGGGCCAGTCAAGAAAGGTTGAGTTTATCACTCTGCGTTAGAATGTGGTTGTGGGGACTAGTTCTATGGGAATAAAGCTGTTCCTAGTTAGCACATTGCATGGAATTGCTTCAAGGAAATGCATGTTTGCATAAAGGATAGACAATGGATTTCCCATTGAGGGAGGATGACCTTTCAATGTTTGACTTACATTATGTAAGTGTTGAAGGAAAACAAATTTGGGTGGCCATGAGTGTTGGCACCCTCTTTATTAGTGGAGGAACAATGCTTAAAATTCATGTGAAACTTTTGAGTTGATGTGTACTGATTTGGGGGTCATGATTAGCCTATAGTAGGCAGCATGGCCCTGTGGTAAGAATGAAAGAAAATAGATAAGCCATATGAGGAAAAGGTTGGTTAAATTCCAACACACCATGGCCAAGAACCGGTCATAAAGTGTGACGAACTTGAAAACAATGCAAGAGTGAATTGGGTATGAATGTGTGTTAGGTAGCTACAGAGGTAGTGGAGGGGGCGGAGGGCCCATAATGATAATAGTGGAGGTCATTCAATGTAAGGTGGAATAGTTCCACTATATTATTAAATAATGCCCACTATAATAGTTAGATATAATAAATGGGTAGTTATATATAATAAATGTAAGAGGACTTCTTAGAAGGTTCTAATTCTAAAAGATTCCTCCTCTAGAATGTTCTTAGGTGATAGTAGAACTATATAAAGGGGTTCAATAAATGTAATGGGACATGAAGAGAAGTATTCTATTGTGATTTGGGAGGATTCCCCCTCGAAGAGGCAAGTGAACAGGAGAGGATCCCTTCCATAATAGGATCCATTGTATGGTATTTCCCTACCTCAAGGGTTTGGTAATAATAAAGTGTGGTTCCTTATATATTTCTTTGTGGATCTATTGTGTATTCATTATTTGTGGTGATTGTATTTTTATATCTACTCAGGTTCTTAACAAGTGGTATCAGAGCACTTTCCTTGGTAGATATTGTGGACAAATATCTTTTATTTTTGCAGATTTTTTTTCGGAGAAGAAAAAAAGAGGGCCGTGACATTCAAGAATTTTTTGGTATATTTTTGTGCAAATTTTTCAGAAACAGGTTGTATATCTGAGTTCCTCTCAGAAAAACACCCAAGTTGAAAAAACAAATCGTCTGAAACGGAGTCCGGGAAGTCAAGATATTGAAGTTTTAAAAGATGCAAATTTTCAGGGTTTTTCCTGCAGACGACGGAGCGATTATGTTTTATTTTTGTCACAGCTGGAGGCCAAATTTGTCCAAAAAAATTACATATCTAAGTTCCTCTCACAATTTCAAAAAAAAAATCAGCCGAAAAGGAGTCAGGGAAGTGAAGTTATGAGCATTTTAAATTTAACAGTTTTTTAGGGTTTTTCCAGAAAAACCCATGATTTTCTATCGTAACTTATTGTTCTATTTTTGGGGATTTTTCATGATGATTGCGGGACCGAAGAGTTCATAGGGTGATCATATGGCTATTTCCTCTCAAACCCTCAAATAAATTCTTGAAGCATTCAAATATCAATTGTATGACACATTGGATGCTAGATTGCATGACCTTGCACATGGCCTCAATGATAGTTTTCGTAGTATTCAAGATTCATTGGATAACATGTTGGAGAGATTTATTATGGAAGACATCAGGGATGAATATAATCAAGAAATATATGCTTGGTATGATTTTGAGGCCGATTGTGATGATTGGTATATGGATAGTTTTCATTTCTGGGATGACAATCACTTTCATATTTTATTTGATGACTCTAATCCACCTTCTGTAGAGAGAATCAATGTGACAAATTGAGAGCCAATGATTATTACCATTGTCCATCCTGCATATTTTACAGTGGTATTATTCCTTCCAGATTTTGGTACGACCCTTTTCCACTATGTGGATGGATCTTCTTATTTGGATCCACATGACAGGTGTCAATCTTTGGAGAATCATTTTGAGTTGGTTATTGGGTTCCAAAATCTTCCACGGGGAGTTCACATGAGCGCTTGGACTTGGGACCCGGGCTTACAATGGTGGTTGGATGATGTCATAATGGTGGATTTCCTTTCTACATGGGACCTTGGTTCTCTATTCTACTTTATCACTATGGTCCACACTTATCCATGGGACCCTGGTATATGGTTGTACATCAAGCATTGAGGACAATGCTTTCATAAGGGGGATGGAATATTAGGTAGCTAGAGAGGTAGTGGGGGGGCTCGAAGGGCCCATAGTTATAATAGTGGAGGCCATTCAATGTAAGGTGGACTAGGTCCACTATACTATTAAATAAGGCTCACTATGGTAGTTAGACATAATAAATGGGTAGTTAGATATAATAAATGTAAGAGGACTTCTTAGAAGGTTCTACTTCTAGAAGATTCCTCCTCTAGAATGTTCTTAGGTGATGGTAGAACTATATAAAGGGGTTCAAGAAATGTAATGGGATATGAAGAGAAATATTGTGTTTGGAGCGGTAGATCAATAGGAGGATGCCCCTTTGAAGAGGCTAGTGAACAAGAGAGGATCCCTTCCATAATAGGATCCATTGTACAGTGTTGCCCTACCTCAAGGGTTTGATAGTAATAGAGGATATTTTGCATATTGTTCTTGTATATCTGTTGTGGTCATTGTGTATTCAATATTTGGTTCTTAACAGACAGTGGTTGTTGGATAATAGCACAAAGGACCAATAGTTGTCTCATCGGAGCAAGGTTCCTGAGCCTTAGTTCTTTTCATATGTAGGAGAGTGGAATTACCAAAGTCCCGAAGTCCCAGAGTAGTTTGGGACCATCCATCGTCAAGGAGAATGAAGTAAATCTCAAGCGTCAGATCTAGAGGATAGGTGGGGTAAACCTTTAGAATCTGGGTAAAGACCCGAAGGAAACGACAATCGTTGGATCGTTTGAAGTAAATGTTATTCATTGGATCTAGAGGACAGGTGGTGTAAGTCTATGGACTCTGGGTAAAGACCCAAAGTAGATCCTATCCATCGGTCGATAGGAGATACATGTCAATAGATTGAAGATTTTAGGGAAAACTACTTCGGAGGTTTCCTAGTGAGGAGTGTGACAAACTCCCAAAGCCCCGAAGGATGAAGATTATTGCAACCATCTATTGCAAAGGGATACGTGGTGGAAATCCATGAAGTTCAAGTGAAAGCACTCCAGGAGAAACGAGTGCATTGGAGTCTGAAACTCCCGAAGCCTGAAGAGTCGAAGATTCAAAGATAATATGGACCATTAGATCCAGAGGGTACGTGGTGAAATATCGTGAGCTCTAGGTGAAAGTAATCTGGGAGAAAACGAAGGAGTAAAGTTTAAAATCGCCAAATATTGAATAGTCGAAGCAGCTGGGAGCTGTCGATATGCAAGAGGACACATGTCATCAGATCATGAACTATGCATAAAATGCTCTGGGAGAAGCAGAGAATGGGGAAATTTATATTTGAAATCATCGAAGGCCTAAGTCTCGAAGTGGACGAGTGTCGTTGATTTTAAAGTGGACACGTGGCGCCAAATATAGAACTATGGGTACAGAGCACTCTGGAGGAAAGAAGAGGGTGAAAGTGCCAAAATCCCGAAGGAGATCTTGATCATTGATCGAGGAGGAGGTTGAAGGACCATTGATATGGTCTTGGTTGAAAAGTCTTGAAGTCCCGAAGAGGACCAAGGTCATAGATTTGTAGAGGACAGGTGTCAAAAGATCTGACACTTCAGAAGGATTCAATCTATATATTTGTGTTTGTGGAGAGTGGATGTAGACCGTTGATAAGAGTAGATGCATGGCGTACAATATACAACTCTGGGTATGGAGAACTTCGGGAGGAAAGGGTGAATGAAGGAGCAAGAAATATGAAAGTTTGAAGAGACAAAGTTCATCAGAACTGTCCATTTGTTGAGGAAAGGTGTCAAAATTTCTTCCACTCTGGAAGATAGCTACTGATGGAGGAAGTGAAACTTGAGAGTTGAAACTCCCGAAACCTAAATCATGAAATAAATCGCAGTCGTTGATTTATAAATATTATATTTGATCCATAGATTCAGAAAGGATAGATATGAGTCGTTAGTTTAGAAGCACCATCAAGGTCATGAGATCGACAGTCCCATCACATTGCGGGTACCGAAGGTGCGCATACTTTAAAAGGTTGAGGTCAGGCCACAATCCAGACCATGGTTTTGGAGAAAGGACACATGGAGGCTCAAGGTGAATTGCGGGGTGAAAAGTAGTTGGTTTCAAACCATCCTTGGCCATGCCCACAATTGTGTGGATTATGTGAGGTCATCGACCAATGTCATGACAAGGAAGGGCTTATCAGAAAAGGGGCTAGTGCCTAAACTCATATATTTCACAAGAGAAAAAGGGGAAGGTCATGAGTACCATTAGACCTGCACCCAAAAGTCGAAAGAGTTTGCATTTAATTGCAGAATGAGACCATCAAGGTCTCAAAGATTCGTTTGGTTCTAGAATCAGAGATCCTTGAATGGGAGGTCATACTGGTTCCTCGACTTTCCAAATTAGAAACCATGGATGGAGAATCTGTCCTTTAAGAAAAGCCAAAAATTTGTATGCCCCGTCGTGGGTGTGTTACAGTTAGATCGATGCCAGAAATGTCATATTTCATTGATATTGAGGAAATGTATCTTCTTAGAACCATTTGGAATTGTACTAGGACATGTAGTATGCAAGAATGGCCTATTGGTTGACCTAACCAAGATCACAATTATTATGGAATTGGTGTCATCGACATCGATCAGATAGATAAGAGAATCTTTGGACCATTCATGATATTACAAGAAGTTTATCAAAGTGTACATGCATATTACAACATCCATGGAGAATTTATTAAAGAAGGAATAAAAGTTCCAATGGAATGAGGACTTCCAAAAAGAGTTGGACATGCTAAAACAAAGAGTATTCACCACACCCATTTTAATCTTTCCAAACTGGAAAAAGGAGCTCCATGTCCATGTTGATGCATCATCCATTTCATTGGGAGGAGTACTCTCACAACTTGGAGAAGGCGACATCGACCACCCGATTGTGTTTTCAAGTAGGAAGCTATATCTATCAGAAAAAAAATTATACCACTACAGAACTAGAAGTCTTGGCCATGGTATATGCACTCTAGAAGTTTATACATTAGTTACTTGGGTCTCATTTCAAGATGTATATAGATCATTCTTCCTTAAAATGATCAGTCAATAATCCTTTCTTAGGAGGAATAATATACAGATGGTTGTTACTATTTCAGGAATACGACTTTGAGGTCATATTAAAACCAGGGAAATTGAATGTAGGACTTGATCATCTATCACACATACTAACATGAGAGGATGGAGGTAATTTAGATAATAGTTTCCCAGATGTGCAGATATTTGTAGTAAGAATGGAGGATGATCACTTCGTAGACATTATGGAGTTTCTAATTATAGGTGAAACACCCTCCGACATGATAATTGCGTAGACGAAACAATTGGTAGTAATAGCACCAGAGTATCAGTTGATTGCAGGGAACTTGTATAATATAGGGGAAGATGGAATATTGAGGTGGTGTGTATTGGAGAATGAAAGGTTGGTTATATTGGAGGAATCGAATGATGGAATTGATGGAGGAAATTATGCAGGAAAAGATACAACACAAAATATTTTATGTGCAGGTCTTCTATGGTCCACATTGTACAAATATGCAAAGAAGTACTGTCAGTCCTATGACATTTGCCAACAAGTGGGTAAACCATCTAGGCATGAAGAAATTCCATTAAATCCACAATTTACGTTGCAAGAATTTGATAAGAGGTTCATTGACTTTGTAGGTCTGATCAACCCACAAGCAAGGAGATCAGGATCACGATACATCATTACTACAACATAGTATATAATCGGGTGGGAGGAAGCAACACCAGTTCCTGATTACATTGTCGAGATTACTGCATGGTTTCTATTCAAGAATGTAGTCACCATGTTTAGTTGTCTATGCATATTACTTAGCGATCAAGGTACATATTTTATGAACACAACAAATGCGACACTAACTGATGAATTTCATATTCATCATCATAAGAGTACACCATATCACTCTCAGGATAATGGCACAGTGAAAGCGTTTAATAAGATTTTGGACAATGTTTTGACAAAGTTATTAAATGTTGGAAGATATGATTGGGAATTATGCATCCCAACACTATGGGCATACAAAACTACTAGCAAGAATCTAATAGGGAAGTCATATTTTCGGTTAGTCTATGGACATGAAGCAATGATGCCAATGGATTTCATTGTAACTAGTCTGCACATTGCAGCCATCATTGAGTTGTTGGACATGGGTGTAATCAAGGATATATTGGCACAATAAGTCCAGCTTGAGGAGGACATGTTTCTAGCAATATTCCATCAACAGGTGAAAAAATCCAAAGAGAAGGTATAGCATGATCGACACATTAAACCAAGAAATTCCATGTCAGTGACTTGGTACTAATTTATGAAAACAAGTATCTACAACACCTAGGGAAGTTTTGAATGCACTAGTTAGGTCCTTATGTGATACAACATATAACTGAGACAGGTGTTGTGTAGTTGGGAACCTTGGATGGACAAGCCTTGAAAGGAATGGTGAATGGAAGTCGGCTGAAACTCTATAGATAAATTCGACCATTGGCGTAGTAATCTAAGCTACGTCGAAACCCCTATATTATAGTAAGTGTACCATAGTATCAAGAAAATATAGAAAAACACAATAAAAAGTAGAAAAATAAAGAAAAATAAATAAAAAGGTAGTGATAGGAGAAGGAAAAAGAGTGAGGGAAATCCCAAGGTATCAGAACTTGCATAGATGGACACATCATATCACACCAAGTGAACACCATGTCAAGTTAATTGAGAAGATATGGACAGGACCGACTGCAATAGAGAAACTCGGTACTATGCAGGTTGGCATGAAAAGACTGCTAAATATAGTCAAGCTTAGAAAAGAGAGCTGGATGACCGAGGTGATGGGTCATTAAAGCACCGTATAAGTAATAAATTTAAAAATCCACCAGAAATCGCATCCGATCAGTGGTATGAGGGAGACATCACCTAAAATATTGTGTAATTAAGATGCAATGATGGAACAACTCATCAAATCCGATGGTGGATGCGACGAGTTAGTTAACATAAGATGGGATGGGTACAGTCGGCACGAGAGCATAAGAGCATAAGAACATCGTTAAGCATAACCAAATCTTCCATATCACTATGGGAAAATCAGAATGACCCAACAAGAACAGATTCGAGCTACAACTAGTAGCACTCGCATACGGTGACAATTCATGAAGAGATCACTCTAGATGAAGGGGGAAATATCCACCAACAATACCATCAGTCCCCTCGGATCTGAGTAGGGAAGGAGATATGTTGGGAAAGCCTAAAAATACGAATTTTATGGTCCAAGACATTATCTATGAACAACTAGTTTGGGAGTTGGCTACAGAAAAATACTCATATGTTGAGTGCATATTAGATGCAGGGACTTGCATCATTTCCATCATAAAGTTACAAAAAAATCGACCTGGAGCTAGTATCAGGTTTGGGGGTTGTAAACGCTTCATGATAGTAAATACAAGGAAACAGATCATGATCCCATTGAAACAGAGGTTTCCCAAAAATTGGCCCTATATACAATGCCCAAATTAAACCTGAAGAATTTACCAAAGGCCATAGGCGCAAAGGAGGATGGTGTAGTCCTCAAACAACCTCAGCAAAGTATCACAAGAGAACATGAGTACACGAAGAGGAGGCTTAACCATTGTTTTTTTTCCAAGAAGTGGTGTTTCCTTCTTAGGAAAAACAACCCCTAATTTTTTCATCCAAACTTAGGTCGCCATTAGGTGGGAAGAGGCCTTCAAGAGGGAAAATGATAACCCTCTAAGGCATAATGAGAAGAAGAATTAGGAACCAAAAGAAAAAGCCTAGATAGAAGTCATAATAACTACACAGACGACCCAAGAAACAACCCAAAAGGTAACTAAACCATGGTTACAGAGGTAGAAGTAGCTAAGGTTGTCACGCAACAGTTCATTACAAAGTGGAAGAATAGGAAATAGGCCTCAGTGGCCTAGGATGAGCCACAAGTGAGTTTTTGGGGTATGTTGGCCAGGCAGTTTTTTAATATAATTATTGGAGAAAAACCTAAGTATAAATAAAGAGAAAAGAAGGAAGAAAAGGCATAGAAGGAAGAAAGGGAACAAAAGGAATAAAAGGCATAGAAGGAAGAAAGGGCGCAGAAGGAGGAAATTGTGCAGAAGGGCAAAGAAGGACATAGATAGCACACAAATAGAAGGATAAACAAAACGAGCGAGAGAAGGAAGTGAAAACGGATGATAGTGCGACTTTCTAGAAATAGAAGAGCAACAGAAAATTTGTATAAATAACGAGAAGTAAAATAAGGAAAACAACTAATTAACTGAAGTTGGCTATGCCATGCATTGTAATGGGTTATTTTTGGATAAATAATAATGGGTTTTTAAGCCTATATTTTGGGTATAAATATGTAATGGGATTGGGATATTAGTGTGTGTAGAAGGGAATCAATGTTATGACAATATCATCATTGTAATAGAGAGTTAGTAAGAAAGAAAATGAATTAAGAAGGATTTTAGAGAGGATATTGTGTCTTACACTTATCTTATTTGTCTGTATGAATTTATGAATGATTATATTCTTCATAGAATAGAGTCATTCTATGGATCGATTATGCTACAATGTTCATGTATCGTTGTGGTAATCTAGGTAATAATCAAGAACGTATTTAGCTAGAGGATAAGGAACAATGATTCATGCCTTAGCCTCTTGTTCCCTTACAACTGCAAAACCCTAGTTCTTGCACTCCCAATACGTAACTTCGGTGAGACTTCATCAACGCAAGAAGGTGATGTTGAAAGCACTGGTGTCTTGAGGGTTTTTTGGTCATAGTTTAACTGAACCTTGGTTCTTACAACCTGTGCGCAGACCAGGCTATCCCAACACCCCAATAAAAAATTCCTCAATTTTCTCATCGTCTAAATAAATGTACCAATCCCACAACAACATAGCATAATATTGAGAGGTTTCATCAGTATTCTCCTCACTTCCTGCTTCAACAAGTTGTTCATCATTTAAACTTTATTGATCTAGCAGCTGATTGATAATATAGGTCTTGGAGTTAACCCATTGTGGGCATTGTTTTTGTGAGTGATTTTGTTGGTGATATGAGAAGAAGTTGTCATTAGAGAATGTAGATTTTTTGAGACATATTCACAAAAGATATAATTAACAATGAGGCATACACAACTTGCAATGGTGGGTGAAGGGAGAAGAAAACAATTGGAGAAAATAATGAAATAATTTATATTATCTAAGTAAGAAATGTTACAATACAAGTAATATACTATGTATGACACAACTAAATTTTATTAGTATCCAAGATAATCTGCATTAGGAGTGTTGTAGAGAGATGTGACACACACTGGAAGTCACTAGAGTCAACTAATACCTAGTCCTAGTTAACTAGCCATGCGGTTGTCAGTTAACTAGCTAAACCAGAGTGAAATGAGGAGGATATAACTCACACATGTGGAATGAACTTTACTGGTGATGATTCCAATGCAAGTGTGCATTAATGGTGATTATCAAAAGGTTAACATGAAACACTTGGTGATAAATACAAGCTTGATATGTAACAATTCACTCAACTAGTATAATTGAAAGGTAACTGAGGATTGCGTCGAGGGTATGTGACACCCTTTTCTAGTGGATAATATCCTCAATGAGGGGAGAATATATTAGACTAAGGGACCCTCAACATATCCAAATAAACTTATGAAAATAAAATGAAAGGAAAATCCTAGGTGTTTGTAATATCTCCAACACCCCCCCTGAACACTAATAGGGAGAATACATAATGAATGGGTCCCAACAACAGAGGCGATTTTAGGTACCCATGAACAATGAAACTAATGAAAAATAAAATAAATCTAGGAAAGAGGGAAAACATCATGGGAAACCCCCCCCCCTCAAAGTACAATATATTAAAAGAAAAGAAAGATAGTTGCTAGGAAATTGTGTCCTTCACTACAAGATAATCACACAAACTATGAAATTTGTGCTCAATGAAAGTCTTGGTCAAGTTGTTGGAAGTCTTCATGGAGGAAGGGAAGTACTACAAATCGATGAACCTGTCATGAACCAACTCCCTGATAAAGTGCATATGGATATCAATATTTTTTTTATGTTGCCTCTATACTGGATATCGATAGAATTTCAGTGTAATCTGGTTGTCACATTGGATCATAGTCGAATAGTGGAACTGAATGTCAAGCTCTATGGGCAAGTTTTATAGCCATAGTTCCTAGATGGTGATGTTGAATTCTCCCTTGTACTCAGGCTCTACTGAAGATAGAGAGACAAATGATTTATTTTTTCTCAACCAACAGATTGGACTAGATCCAAAACTCAACATGTACCTAGAGGTGGACTTGCGATTGATGCCATTGCTAGCCCAGTCAGAATCGGTGAATCCTTTGAGGTCCAACTTACAACTTACTTCAGTGGATCCCATAACTGATGGTGCCCTGAACATATATAAGGATGTTCTTGGAATCCTTCAAGTGTAACTCATGTGGCTCCTACATGTACCTGGAGACTACCCATATTATATATGATAGCTTTGGTCGAGTGTGGGTGAGATACATAAGGCTCCCCACAAGATATCTATACAAGGTGTTTTTAAACATTAGTGTATCTCGATCATCCTTAAGTCTAACCCCAAATAAGAAGGGTGTAGGTGCATACTTTCATTCTATCATGTGGAATATCTCCATGAGATCCCGAGCATACTTATCCTGTGATATCTTGATTCCTGAAGCATATTGGTATTTCGTGACCAAGAAATAAATGGAGTGGACTCATTTCTGACATTGAAAACCTATCATGAATAATTACCTTGCCCATAAAAATCGTTGAAACTGAGTTTCTGGTGATCAAGAGATCACCCACATTGTAACATACCTAACCACCCAAGTTGGGCCACACCATGCAAAACTCTCTCATTTTCATATATGGTACCACTTTGTAGCGTACCTAGCCTCCAACTAAGCAACATTAGGTATGAAATACACATAAAATGAAATGTCTGCTAACTAATGTAATTCCTTTGTTGTTAGTCGATTTCATGTAACTTAGAAATGCAAATTTATAACATATTTAGCTACAATATATAATGATTAAATAGATGCATCCAAAGCATTCTAATAATCAACATGAAATACAACTAAATCATTCATTACAATAGCATATCAGTCATTCTCATTCATGCATAGTTCATGCACAACAATAACACTTGCAATAACTTAGTACAAGATAAAACACTTATCTTTAAGCAATAATCGTGCAACCAACTTCTTGGGATAGACGATCCACCAAACCATAGAATAATTGTTCCAAATCTCAATAGTTAGTCACCCCCAAGATAAGGCTAGTAATCCACAAAAGAGGGTTGTCTCTCACAATCTTCTCGCATCTCATAAATCTCATAATGCGACTGATATTATCCTACAACTCTCCTGATATTTCTACCAGCTCTCTTCTTGTTGACCTGCCTAACCCAAGAAATGCACAATTTTCTTATCAGGGATCACCCAAGGGATGTACTATATGTGGGTTAACCCAAGGGATGTAACAACCATTCACTACAACAAATCCTTGTTATTTTCTCCCTTTTTTGCTCCCTTTTTTTCTACCAAAGTTGGTTTTAGTGTATTTTTCTTCATTGTTTTTGAAAACGTCGGTGCTATTTATCGTGATGGAGCTATCTATGGCGTTTTTTGTACCAACCACAAAATGTAGGTGTTAAATTAGGCACTAAGAGCGCCAGAAATTGTGCCCCATTTAGTGCTGAAAATAACGCCCCATTTAGCACTGGAAATAACACCTCCTTTAGTGCCGAAAATAGTGCCTCATTTAGCACCCTAGTTAGCGCTAGAAATTGCACCAGAAGTAGCGTCGGATGTAGCAAGATTAGCCTAAATAGTTAATTAGTTCAGGTGTTTGGGGTTAAGTGGATAGGGGATTTGAGGATTATGTGATTTAGGGATTTGGAGTACAAGAATTAAGGGTTAATGGATTAGGGGTTAGGGTTTAAGTGATTAAGGGTCAAGAACTAAGGGATTTGGTGCTTATGGGTTAGGTATTTTAATGGTTAATGGATTAGGGATTATGGGATAGGGAATTGATGTTTAAGTGCTTAGGGAATATGGGTTTATGGATTAATGGATTAGGGATTAGTGTTAATTTTTTAAGGGTTGATGGCTTAGGGTTTAGGGGATTTAGGGATTTTGTGTTAAGGGATTAGTGATTCACTAAGTTTAAGGGCTTAGGGTTTAATTATGAATTAGGGCTTAAGTATTTAATGGTCAATGGATCAGGGGTTAGGGGAGTTAGGTATTTTTCAAAACTCTCTTGAAATTTCATGGAACCTCTTCCAACACGCCAATCACCAATTTCATCCACCGATGTCACACGGTGAGTAGTGAAAGGGGCCAAATTTGAAATTTCTTCAAATTTTTCCTGTATGCAATGAAATTTGACATGATTATACTAGACACATGCCTTGATGGTATGCGAGGGTTTCAAGACTCAAGGATACCTGATGTACCCACATAATATTTGAGAGCATCCACGTTTGCATCAACATTCATCATGCAGTCTCATTGTCATGATATGTCATTCACATCTCTACATAATGCTTGTCGAAAATCTATTGAAGTGTAATGGAATGTCTTCCAACATTCCCATTACCAATGTCATCCATCAATGTCACATAGTGAGAAGTGAATTTGGTTTAGTGTCGGATGTGACTAAATAGTTAATTAGTTGAGGTGTTGGGGGTTAAGTTGATAGGGGATTTGAGGATTGTGGGATTTATGGATTTGGCGTACAGGGATTAAGGGTTAAGGAAATAAGGTTTATGGTTTAAGGGATTAAGGGTCAATATATAAGGGATTTGATGCTTATGGGTTAGGTAGTTTGATGGTTAATGGACTAGGTATTATGGTCTAGGGGATTAATGTTTAAATTCTTAGGGAATATGGGTGTTGCGCCTCTTTCATCACCTTAGTGAGCAAAATAGAGGTGCTTGCAAGCTCAGTTGGGTTTTCTGAGAAGGACAACTACAAGGAAAAGGGTTAGAAAAAGAAATATAAAACAACAACTAGGAATTAAACTAAGAAATAAAACAACAACTAAATGTATAAGAATAGGGACATAGAGACAAAAAGAACAATGAGACCCATGTCACGAATGATAAGGCTAATATTAGTGAAAGAAAACACCGAGAATCAAGGGGACTATGAGTCCCTTCTTCCTCCAACGGAGGGCTCTTGGACCCCCACAAGTAAGCTCTTCTTACAACTTTGAAAATGAAAATGAAAATGGTGAAAGAATTCTTTTCTAATCCACTCAAGGGGTGATATGGATTGCCCAAAGAAATGATGCAAGTATACTCTTGGCAAGGATAGAAGAGTCCTCAAGAGAAAAGTGGCAGCATAACTTTGCTATGAAATTCCTTAAAAAATGAAGTGTATCCATGGCCTTTTTATAGCATTCCTTTGAGCTATTGTTCAACTAGTTTGTAGTGTGTAAAGAGGCTAATTAGGACATTTCTAGGTCTTTGACCAGCCAGCCAGTTGAATCTAGTCTAGATTTGAGTGTCAAATTAGCTTGGAAGCTGAACCAAAAGTGGGTGGGAGGACGACCACTCTCATAAATGCGCCATTTCTCAAGTGCGTGGCTTTTTGCGACAATAGTTGCATATCATGTGCATGTGCTTGAATATTGAATTTATGTTTCGTGCATGTGCGTGCGCGCCCAATGTCTTCATAGAGCCCTTCAATTTTTCACTATTTTGTATAGTTTTTGACCCTTTTATGAATGATTTTGTGTTAATTCAGGTCCATGGATGACTTCATAACTATTTGACGATGTTGAATTCTTGTAACCATTTGCGGACGAAATTTGAGTGATAACAGATGCCCCTTGATGGATGAGGTTATGAGCATATGTATAGCTAAAATCGATCAATGTTTCTTCTACTGAGAGTGTTGTTGTAAGAGAGGGAAATAGTGGGATTGGCCAGAGTGATCTGTTGGAGGGAAAAAGGAACCGGTGGAACCCAACCTTCCATGAGGTGTGTAAAAAATAAACTGTGTACAAACGAGGTGGGCATGCCCCATGATCGTGTCATGTAACTCAAAAAAGAGGGATGAAGTGTTGGTGTAGACAACTGTAGCACCCTTGGGGGCTGTCATGATAAAGACAGAAGACAATTATGTGGATGAACTTACTCTAAATAGTAGGCAATGACAGTTGTAAGAAGTATCACAGATTTTGTGGGCACTGATCGCCCAACCAAGTTCAGAGGTCTTCGGCAAGTAAAAGAACTAACTGCAATAGTTTCAAAGTAAGACCCACCGTAGCATGAGAAAGTGTTGACGTCGAATGTTATGGGGGTCAATGAAAACAAGGAGCAATTGTGTTTCTCCTTGTGTCTTCTGATATTTCTCATTGGATGGGTAATGAGAATCAAGATACTATCACCCTTCTGGAAAATTGTGCTGATGTCGACAAAAAGGGGGACGCGACTCCCAGAAGCAAATGGCTTCGTGAAATCTACCAGGTGAGGTTAGGAAGTGGAGGAGGTACATGGATGAAGTCAATATGTAGGAATACTCAAGACTGCCCTTGGTTGGAGTATATTTGAGATAAAAGTGGCGGCAACCATTCAACGAGGTCGAGTGTTAGGGGGACAGCAAGACCGGGGATAAGTTGTGCCAGAGGCGGGACAAAGTGAATAAAATCAGAGGGAAAAGATAATTGGCCTGTGGGGTAATCTGAAGATATGGACGATGTCATCAAGGGTGGATGATAAGTAGTGCCCCAACCAAGGGTGACATGGGTTGCATTTGGCCAAAAAGGGAAGAAGGTCACCAAAGGTGACGACAAAAAGGTAATGTAAATGCTGGAAATAAAAGGCGTTTGTACAATAAATAAAGAATAATTCAGGATAAGTGTACAAATACAGAAATGGGTGCCCCAATGTGAGATGGTTGGCCCAGGTAGGGAACAATTTTCTTGAAGAATTGGTAGAGGGTAGGGGCCCCATGGGTGGGTTTCTGTATGAGGTAGGTGAAATGAAGGGAAATTTGCAGATGGGCAAACAGATTGTGGGTGAAATGGAGGGTTTGTGATATTGTGGAGGTGCAGTGCAAAAATAGAACTGTGAAGAGATAATCTGGGAGTACATTGGGAAAGCTAGCAAAATCAGGAGAAGGAGTATGTGGCTGAGTCACGACATGATGTAAGACGATTGGAACTCCCATCCCTAAAAGGGTCTTGAAAAACAACATGAGTGTCAAAAGTGAAAAAGAGTTCTATGAATGGGACAACTCATGTGGGTAAGAGTGCTACCGGGTGACAGTACCAAAGATGAAAATGGAGGTGTTGGTACTGTAGAGCCGGAAATGGGAATCCTAGAGGCAAATGTTAGAGGGTGTGACTGGAAATGCAAGTGAGATTTAGAGGGAATGACTACATGTGTGCTGAGTATATACCTGAAGGGGTTGTGTTGATGTATGATGACCAAGTACCTACACACATGAAAACCAAATACCCAACGTGAACTATATCTGAAGAGAATCAAATATATAAGCATGTATTTGATAATTTTGAATATGCGCATGCATACCTGGTCAGGGTATGAAAAATGGCATCCCAGGGGATTACGATGAAAAAGGCCCAGGGATTGTCATGATGTAGATGACGAGATGTTGATCCCGTGGCTAAAGATGGATCGAGAAATGGATGCCTGGAGCTCCCGGAATGGTGAGTGGAAGTTTGGCGAAAAGGCCTATATATAGCTGTAGGGCCTACATTGCCACCTCATTTGTACTTGATGCTATAGTGACTGGACAAGAAGTATTCAGAGGATATTAGAAGATTCTGGGAGGAGGAGGCATCCAATCGAGGACCAACGAGCTTCAAGTTAGTGGTCTGATCATCCTGCATAGAATTAGGGTTTCATTTTTTGGGCAGGGGTTGTATGGAGGACCGTATAGGAGTTTGTATGAGTGTGGACCCCAAGTGCGTGGGTGATTCGGCAGTAGGAACGCACATGTGCACACCTTCCCACCGGATATACATGCATGGGGGTGTTGGTAAGGGGGAAAAGGGTGTGCACTGTGTGCATGCATGTCGATTGCACAATGGCGCATGTGTGCGTGACTGTGTATTGGATAGGTGCACTCTAGAGCGCGCCTATAAGTTGAGCAGACACGCAAGCGTACGTGCCTGAAGGATTGACAAGCACGCTTGAGAGCATGCTTATGTAGTGAATAGGCACGCATACGTACGCGCCTGTGGAGTGAATAGGCACGCACGTGTGCGCACCTGTGGGTTAAACAGTCACGCCTTGTAGGAAAGGTTGACGGGTGTAAAACTTATCTTTTTGATGTTGTTGATGGTCTATGTGGCTGACTTAGGACTGTTTTATGTGGTTGCAGGTGAGATTTATGCACGATGCTGGTTGGTTGGCAAGAGCGGGATTGGTCCCAACTACGAGACACCGTGGCTATTGAGGAGCCAAGTGTATGTGTGACTTTGGTAGCCAGTGGGTTGTTGAAGTTCTTTGAGTGCCCGTTGATATGGGCGCAGGAGTATCTCCTATAGTTTCTTATTCGGATGTGGAGTCCAGACCTACATTTCTTCATAGTGCGGGGAGAGAAGATTGCCTTCACTGTGGTGGAGGATGTGTACTTTTTGACTCGGCTCCTGTTTTGGGGAACGCCCCTACTAGTGAAGCCGATGTTACTAAGGGATCTGGCGCTAGCGACAGTTGGCCGGAGATATTATTCGGGGTCGAACATTATGTCTAACATTGTCATGAGAATTGAGGTGATGGATGCCCTGGAGCATCACTGCATAGTAGTGATGATTGTGAGAGTTTATGGGTCGCTGGTGATGTAGCGGATCAGTGGTGGCTAGCTGATTGTGATGGAGAGAGTGTTGTCTGGTGAGCACTTTGCCTGGGGGATTACGCTGCATGACAGGATGGTAGGGAAGATGGACCACTGTCGGTCCACAGATACTAGAGAGTTTTCCTTCGGGTCCATCCTGGTGGCCTGGTTTTTGGAGAGGGTGCCTATGTTGCGCCGAAGGATTTTATTGGGTGCACCTGGGGTGTGAGATCTGTGATTAAAGTGGTGGTCGACTGTTTTTCTTCACTCTGGATCTTGACGAGCCGATGCTCTTTACTAATGAGGTGGTGGTCAGGGTAGCCACTTCTTTACTACTGAGGTGGCGCAAGTGTGGTGGCAGATGCCACAGGTGATATTACAATACCCCTATGCTGGGGTTGACTTCTGGGAGGATCCAAACATGGTGCTACCTCCAGGGAAGGTGTTTGACCATCGAGGTATGTTGAGCATGTTGATATATCTGTTTTTTGTTTGAGATAGCATGACATATGTATATGATATAGATGTTGATACTATCTGTTGCTTGTTTTTATGTGCAGATGTGGCACCTCGCGGGTGCGAGGTGGAGTTGCGGAGAGCATCGGCTCGTCAGGAGCCGGAGAGACCGCAACAGGGAGGGACGCATGTTGGAGAGAGACGTTGATGTGAGGACGCCCCGGCACGACCAACTTATCTGGAGAGAGCAGTGAGGAGATGCCTGTTTGATGACCTTGGTGCTGGGCCATCACATGCTCCTCCAACAGATGCCAGAGTAGATTTTGAGGACATACACTGTCGCCTGGAGGCGGTGTTACAGGACATGCTTGAGGGCATGTGGTCGCACATCCAGGATGAGGGCATCCTGGAGCAATGTGTGGGGGTTCCGCCGCCATGGCAGGCCTTGGTACGATGGGCAACAATAGTTGGTGCTGCGATGACTGAACGACTACCTCCAGGGAAGGAGGGACCAGTAGGGGGTGGGCAACCACCGCCTGAGGGAGGGGTAGGCGGTGGTTCTCTAGAGGAACCTAGGGTAGTGCTATATGTATTGATGTATTGTTGTATATAGGCTAGTGAGCCCATTTTGTACCGAGGTGCTTCACTGGCCTATGGATATTTGTATGTAAACATTGGGATGGCACGGTGGACCTATAGATATATACATGAGTATACCTTTTGAGAGCTATGTGGTGTTTACATCTGTTTTATTAATGTATTGATGATGTCTAATATATATATGCTGTGACAGGTTTTTGATATGTTATGTATGTGTAGAGGTAGCTTGATGTGATATATGCCAGTCTAACACAACATTAGCTAGGTTATCTGTAATTTGATTCAATTGTCTTGGAATATGTGTAAATGTAATGGAATCAAAATGTCAAGATAACAGTCTAACCTACAAGTATTTTCGAAAGAGGCAAGGATCGTGTACGTGGTACACATTGTTGAGCTGGAGAACGACTAGTTGAGAGTCGAGAAAGATGATAAGGT
>JZKD02S0256278.1:98078-110934 GCA_000966675.3 Picea glauca | reverse complement strand
TGTGTAGAGGTAGCTTGATGTGATATATGCCAGTCTAACACAAAATTAGCTAGGTTATCTGTAATTTGATTCAATTGTCTTGGAATATGTGTAAATGTAATGGAATCAAAATGTCAAGATAACAGTCTAACCTACAAGTATTGTCGAAAGAGGCAAGGATCGTGTACGTGGTACACATTGTTGAGCTGGAGAACGACTAGTTGAGAGTCGAGAAAGATGATAAGGTGACAAATACTATGATGTTGGGCATCGACTAGGAGGCCAATGATGGAAGTGTATTCGGCTTGGTTGTTGGTCGTTGAACCCAAACATATGCCGCTCGAATGGAGCATTTCATGTGAGGGGGTGTAGAGAGCCCAAGTGGCCGAAACAAGATTTTATGTCCAACGGCCGGCTCCGTCGGCGTAACCGATGTGGTAGGCCGATGAAGGAAGCATCTGTCAATAACACAAATGAGAGTTTAGATGTGAAGGATGGAAAAAATATTAAAAACAATATAAAGAAATAACCTATAGTAGAATGACTATGTTTAAGCATAAAATTTCTTTAAATAGAACTCGTTGATGGGTTCTTTGAGAGAGAGGCCTTCGGGAGAGGCCAAGATGTATGCGCCTTTGCTGAGGCAATGTTGGATAATGTATGGGCCATGCCATAGTGACTCGAATTTGCAATGGCCAAAGGTATCATGAGCGATATCGTAATCTAGGATGAGGTCACCTTCTGGAAATGAGCGAAGGTTGACATGTCAATCAAAGGTAGCCTTTGATCATTTTTTAGCTGCGTCATTGTTCTTTAATGAAGATTGACGATCTTCATCCAAAGACTCTATGTTTAGCAAGCGTTGCTCCATTGGAGCAGTTTCAGGTAATAGCTCAATTGCGGTGCGTAGGGTGGGAATTTTGCACTCGATGGGAAGAGTGGCCTCAACCCCATTGACTAGATGAAATATTGTGAGACCAGTAGTTGTTTTCACAGCCGTACGATAAGCCCATAGCGCGGAGAATAACATATGATGCCAATTGGTCTTATGTTTATTAACCGTGCACTGTAACATGGTCTTGAGGACCTTGTTAACTGCTTCGACCTATCTGTTAGACTAAGGGTAATATGGTGAGGCAAACTCATGGGAGAATCCTAGCCGAGATGAGAGTTCGACGAAAATCTCATGCTCGAAGTGTTTCCTATGATCGGAAACTAGTTGGAGTGGTACTCCAAAGCGAGATATGATGTGGTTAAAGAAAAAACACGCTGTGGTGTCAGTGGTGTTGTTGAAGGTGGGCATAGCTTCTGCCCATTTGGTGAAGTAATCGAATATGACAACAATGTATTTGTGTCCGTTGCTGGAGGGGGGATTACAAGTCATGAATTCGATGCCCCATTTACAAAAAGGGTCGGCAGTGATGACTGGGTGAGGAAGAGAAGGTGGTGCTCGGACTTTGTTGGCATAAAGCTGACCCTTCTTGCATCATTTCACAGCGTGAATGCAATCATGAAACAAGGTAGGCCAAAAGTATCCTGCTCAGATAATCTTTTGAGCAATGGATAATCCCGAAAGATGGCCCCCACATGCGCCGCTGTGGCAGTCGTTTAAGACTCTATCAACCTCGTCAATGGTCAGTCATTGATGAAGAATGGTGTCGACCCCTCGTCGGTATATGACATCTCTGATGAGGAGGTAGCGAGGGGCCTGATGGCGAATACGATGATGATCATCTCGTGAAAGGTGGTTACCTAACTTTTGAGTTCGGAGGTAGACGAGGAGGTCGTCGTACCAAGGATCATCCAAAATGATGTAAAAGAGGTGTTCGTCGTGAAAGTCGGTATTGATGGGGGTAATGGTGGTGTCAGAGGGGAGGGCCATGACAATTTCGGCAAGAATGAGGGCCTTCCTTATCTTGGGTGTTGAGAATTCAAGATCATACTCTTGAAGGATAACGATCCATCGAGAAAATTTTCCGTTAATTTGCCTACGACTAAGCAAGTATTGCATAGGGTTGGAATCTGCAACAACCTTAGTTTTGCAAAGCAGAATGTAGTGACGCAGTTTCTGGATTGCGAGGATGACTGCAAGAGCTAGTTTCTCTTCGTGTTTATACTTCAAGGGTGGCCCTGAGAGGTTTTTACTAATGTAATAAATGACATGCTCACAATCGTCATCACCTAGCTAAACGAGAACTCCTGCTACTGAAATAGCTGATGCTGAGACATAGAGGATATAGTCGCGCTTGTAGTGAGGTGCACTAATTAAAGGGGCGTTGGAGAGCACCATTTTAAGATCATCAAATGACTGTTGGTCATGTTCATCCCAGTGAAATGGGATGTTGTAACGTAGTAAGTGAAGGAAACCGTGTGCGTGAATGGCATAGTTTGGGACAAATCGTCGTAGAAAGTTAGCTTTTCCTTGGAGGCTCTAGAGTTGCCGTAAATTCCAAGGAGGTGGAATTTTGGTGATAGCTTGGACTGTGAGGGGGTCCATGGTAATACCGCTTTGGGAAGTGATGAAGCTAAGGAGGTGCCCTGCGGTGACACAAAAAATCCACTTGAGGGGATTCAAGCAGATGTTGTATTGATGACACCGTTGGAAGATGATTCATAAATCATCAAGATGTTGGGTGTGTTTTTTGGATTGAGCTATGAGGTCATCCAAGTATGCAAGGATGATATGAGCAAGATCGTGAAATATGTATGTTATAGCCTGTTGGAAAGTTGTGCCAACATTATTTAAGCCAAAAGGAATGACATGATATGCAAAAGTACCCCAAGGGGTAGTGAATGCGGTTTTGTACTGATCGGCTTTGTGAATTTGAATTTAATTATAACCAGAGAACTCGTCCATGAAGGATAGAGCCTCGTGGCTTGCGCAGTCATCGATAATTTGATCGATGAAAGGCGTTGAAAATTTGTCTTTGGGACATGCGTGATTGAGATCGTGAAAGTCCGTGCAGACACGGATAATGCCCTATTTGTTGTTAATGGGTACAGGGTTGGAAACCCATGATGTATAGGCGATGGGGTAAATGAACCCGACAGTGCGTAATTTGTCAATTTCGGCTTTGATGGCCATTTATTTGGATGGGTGTAGCAGTCGTTGTTTTTGATGAACTGGTGTAATGTCGGGCCAGGTGTCGATACGATGTTCGACGATAGAGGGATCGAGGCTAGGCATTTCCGTGTATGACCAGGCAAAAATATATTGATATTCCTGGAAGAGGGATTTATAGGTGGAGATTTCTTGAGGAGTGCAAGAAACTCCAATGGTGATTTCCTCGACGATGCTATTTTTGATGGAAATGTCGATTTTAATGGTCGTGGAAATGTTGGCCATGTTGCCTTCTTCAAAAGCATCAGGGGTAGGAATGGGGTTTTTGAACCAGTCAATAGGCCCTGATGGGATAAAATCCTTGGTTTCGACCGCGTATATGGGGTGTTGGTTAGGAGGTGTGGAGGCTTCCTATGGAAAGAAGAGTACGCAGTGGTGTAGCACATCCCATGGGTATTCCATGTTGTTTAACTCTTCGAGTATTTCCTGGTCACAATGGAAGTGACGGTAAAACAAGGGGTCATGAAGAGTGATATTGGTGACTGTTGTCGTGTGGCTACCCCCTGGTGATGATGAAGAAGGGGGAACAATGCAAGGAGTTGGCTATGGTTCACTTGACATAAACCAAATATCGAAGTACTGAGGAGTACCCGTGGTAGTTGGGTGTAACATTTCCGGAGGGGAATGAGTGCGAGAGTTCGAGGGGTTAGGGGGTGAATCCTCAGATAAGTCATCTAAGAACCATGGAGGCATTGGAAGGGCCTCGTCTTTGGGAGAAATGACATGAAGAACCTCTAGTGACAAGGTACAGTCAATTATCGACTCTATGGGTCGTTGAAGCAAGGTCAATTGGTGGTGCCTGTATTCAATGATCATAGGACACTGGTATGTAAAATGATCTAATGATTCAAATAGAGAGCAAGGGTATCTCATACATTCATTGAATAAAGTTGTGACATAACGGATGTCAGTGATGTTTGGTAAGGATGACGTAGCGGGACTGGGGTTGCTCTGGAATCTTTGGCGTACTGCGGCTAATGTATACCGAAAGCATGGTAATGCTAGGAAATGGTGGGTATAATGGCCATATTTGGAACATATAGCACAATTGAATTTGGTTCGCAACCCTTTACTACTGGAATGGGGGGTGGTAGTGGCAGTACTGTCTATAGTGGTGAGTGTTGGGGGAGTTTGATTGAGTGGAATCAAATTCTGTAACTCTAATAGAGATGGGCAGTTGTTCGTTTGGTGTCCATATTTCTCACATAGTGCACAAGGAGGTTGGATGCACGGAGGAAGTGGAGTTGTGGGCTCCTTCTTCTTTCTCCTGCCCCCAGCTATGGTAGGGGGGTTAGTGAGTAGGGGTGTACAGGGTATGGTGGGAGTAAGTATGGGAATCTTCATTGGGATTCCTTTCATTTCGGGGGGAAGGGATGGTCGAGGGACCATCTCTGGTGGATGTAAATACCAAACCGGAATTGCTAATACCATATTAGGGAGGTTAAGCGTTGTGGCTACTTGGAAATATTCGATGCTCAGTGGAGGGTAAAAGAAGGGGATTTGAGTGATGGCTTGGGGAACTATCTCCAAAACTGGGATATGTCCTTGGGGAGAGGTGGAATCGTGGACTGGTGGGGCCGATGAGTTCGTAGGAGGCTCGTGAGGGGGAAGTTTTACAACGAGTGGGACTTCAGATATGATAGAAAAATCCCTAGGGGGAAGGGTATCCTCTGTGTGAGTGTCGTTATATGATGCGACGCATACTTTATTAGAAGGATGAAGGAGCGGTGGTGCTCCATGGTAAGTTCCTAATAATGATGGATCTTTGAAAATTCTAGGACCCATCTCGATGAGTGGGTATGCATCATGACTTGTGTGGATGAGAGGGAGAATTTTATTGATGTTGGAAGATGGTTTAGGCTCATAATGTGAGACTTGGTCAATGGTAATGATCTTCCCATTGTGGGGGAACATCATTGTCCCAAAGACAGAAGAGGCAAACACCTTCATAGCATACATGTAGCTACGATCGAACATGATATTATAATCGAGGGGGGCGTCGATAACTTTGATGTCGATGAGAATAGTCTTTCCCCCGACTTCGACGTGGTCATCTTGGAAGATCCCTTCAGGAGACAATGGTCATCTGTCATAATCTTGTAAGGTAATGGAAGAGGGTGTTGTTCCTGAGTCTGTACTTAAGGCTCAAAAGTACAGTGTCAAGGCATCCGAAAGTGGTTAGGATATGAAAAAAGGAAGATGTCAACCTTCAGAGCGAGAAACTAAGGGAGGTTTTTGCATTGGGGTTGTCTGGCTTCTAACTATTCCTGAATATTTATATCTCGTTCAATGGCTGCCCATGATTGTTCAAGTTCGACCCGGTTAGTTGTTGTTTTGAGGATAGTGTTGAAAAGGTTTAGGGTGATGTGTGTTTGGTTCAATAATCCGGGTTCGACGTTAGGTTGAGTTGGCATAGGGACTATCATGGGGGAACAACACAGGTAAGAGAACTTTTGAGAAAGGTTGAATGCTATATTAGCTTGGTCTTATAAAATAGCACTTGTGGTTGCAAAGTTAGAATATGGATGTGAATCAAAGGCTCGCTCTCGTAACTGTATTATATTTAAATAAAAGGGTGAGATGGGAGAAAAACATTGAGCCGCTTATGGTGTCAGGTTCCAACTAGGGGAAAATCTCACGAACTAAATGGGAGAAGAAAATATGTAAGAAAATAACCAATGTAACAAAAAATACATGTAGAATTCTGAAACTGCAAATTGGTCTTACACAATTGATAGCTGGTTCAGAGGAAAGGCAATAAAAAATTACAGAAAACCCAGATTTATTCGCTATAGTAGTGGTCGTACTAAAGTATAACGAAGCACATCAATTATGAATATGAATTGAAATTGAAAAATGAGGAACAAGAAAGAAAACTTGTAATACAGAAGTGACGGAATTGAGAATCTCAGATCCGCTTGTATTAAAATCTCAATGCACAAACTCTTTTACAAAAACTCAAAAAGGGTCCAGCCTTGTTTATTTCTCTCTGGGGTATATTTATACAATTTCTGCAAAGCAGGTAGAATCTAAATAGTCGCAAGAATTTCAGTTATGATAGAGGAGAGAGAAATCGCTCCATCTCCCCTAATCCATCTTCACTTAGTGCCAGGTTCTCGTCTTCGCGTGGACTCGGTGCATGCGATACATATTTCCACAAGTTGAGATACGAGCCGTGAAGGTTCCGCTTGATAGCTGGCCTCGATGAAGTAACATTCTCGGGCTAACTGTTGTAGCTTGTCCCCCATTTGTGCATTGATGATGTCGAGGGCACTTAGTTACGCACTGGGTTGGATCAAGTGCTTGTCAACTTGAGCCATATCCACCCTATCCATCTGAGAGATATCGGTCAAATCTCTCTCATCCTTCTCTTTCAGATCAAGCAATATTTGTTCTACATTCATTTGCATTAATTTTTCTGCGTCGCCTCCACTGTCCATACCCAAAATCTCGCCATCTATAGAATTGAAGGCTTCTTCTAATGAATTGGTTACCCTTTGTGCTTGTTCCTTGCCCAGGGAAATGTTGTGCTCCCAATCCTTCAACAGAATATTACCTCTGGTTTGTTCTGGGATGGAAAGTCCAGGGGAACCTACCGAAACTTTGTTGTTCGTGGCTATCACTGCCTCCTGGAAGGTGACCCGAGCCGCTTCAGCATCCCTTTCTTTGATAGTCAGGTTCTCAGAAACCTAATTCATCAACAGACAATTCTCTCGGATCGCTCCCACTTTGGCGAGCAAACTTTGTTGTGCCGAAGAGATCCTATTCTGAATCTCGATCGCTCAGGATTTAAACCCCTCGACATTGATCACCTTACTTTCGAAGATCTCTACCTAAGCCTGCATCTCTGCAATCATAGCCCTTTGTTGCCCCGCCTGTATCCGACCGTCTTGGACCGCGATATGTGCTTTCTCGAGCTTGGTTTTGAGTGATTCTATCTCATTTTTATCATCTAGTCAGGCCAGTTATATCTCCCCACTCACCTGACCTTTAGCATTTTCTATGGCCGAAGCTACTCTGGCTTCGAGAGTCTTGATCAGGCAATTTTTCCTTTTGAGCTGGTTTTTTAGCAATCCGACCGAAAACTGGTTTTTCGATGCATACGCCCCTAGCATTCCTATGATCTCTGTGGCGAACTACTCATTCTTTTTGTTCTTTCCGTCGGTCATAACTTTGAACTTCTTAACAGTCGACTCTCCCTCTTGGTAGAATTCTCTTTTCACCACCGCTTTTCTCTTTTTATCAAAGAAAAATTCGTTCAGAGGGAGCTCCTCTGCTCTTATGGGCCTTAGTTCCTCGTTAAATATCCATCCCTCGTTGACATTTCCTTGTGCCGACTGCAAGGGTGTGACCGAGGTGATGCTCTCTCCGATTTGTTTTGCCAATTCTTTTGGAGTATCGGCAGGCTTCTACTTCTTTGAAGGCTCAGGGGTCTTTGTCTCAGTTTATGGATTCTGTTTCTTGGGCGGGTCCGGAGTCTGTGCCTCTGCTTCGGGATTCTTGGTTTGTTCCCCTTCATCTTGGTGTTTTCCTGAGTCGGGAGCTGCATATTTAGTGCCTTCAGTATCCTTCGGTTCCATATCTAAAACTCCCAGACTCCCTCCTCGCAACACAGCGAGGAGACAACTTCGTCTGTGTTCCTGAAATTTCAATACAGATGCTGAGTCTGTAGGTGCTAAGGATCGGATCCGAGCCAACACTTCCTCATAAGACCTCACCCCTTGGAAAATGTCGTTCGGGGGTGAAAACTCATGTTCAAACCTCTTCATCCCACAATCAGCTAAATGGTTGCTCACGATATTCTGAGGATCATGTTTTTTATACCCGATGGAGACCAATTTCAGGTCTTCAAGGGCTGTAGCCTCGGCTTTGGCATGCCCGAAATCCAATAAAGAATAAGAATTTATCCGAATGGGAAAAGACGACCACACCTTCTTTGAAGATCCTTTGAGTTCTTTACTCACCCCGCCAATCACTATTTGTCGAGAGACCTCGCGACAAGCCAGCTTGTCGGGGATGAAAAATGGTAGTGCAAGGGGGGGAATAGCAGCCCTGAACACTCTGAAGTAGGAGAACTATGCCTCCACGTACCAGTCCGCTATACCACTCAAATTTGCAGCAATACTATCCGATATACAAGGTGGTGGGTGACCAAAAATGGCGATATGCAGGGGCACCATCACCCAGTTGAAAATTTCGTATATGAAATTGTCTGCTTTATTTTCCCACAGTTTGTCGTGATACTCATGTACGGGCTTTTCTTGGGCTGGATTCCAAGCCCATCTCATCAAGGGGAATGGTTTCATGGAACATATCGCGTCCATAACATATGCGGACATAAAAAATGAGGACGGCCTCCCACTTGCCTTCTGCTCCCGATACTCTGTAACTCGGTTGGCCAAACTGTCCGAGAGTATCTTTGCCCAATTAAACGAGCAACCTTCTGCTACCTGAAACATGAGAGGCACCCACGCAATGAAGAAATGAAATGTGTCCTCCCTCCCAAATAGTCGGCATGTCATCATTGCCACATACTTATACTGTGGCTCCAGTGAAGCGATTGAATAAACGCCCTGGTCATTTGCTCTGAATTTCGCAGAGTACAAAACCCAATCCTTTATCAAGATGGACATGGTCTTATCATATTGTGTGCACTCCTTATCTTTGAACTCCTCCAGGAATTCAGCACCATACGTGTATTCAAATTTCGTCGGGAGCTTATACATGGTTTGGATATGCTCCGGCCTAAAAGTCCCGACCGTGACCCACTGGTCGTTCATGATAGTTCTGGTGGGTAGGTCTATGTGATCCAACGCCCATCGGATCATATCATAATATGGGAGAAACCGTGGTCTGGTTGCTACCCTGTGCATTCCGGATTGAACAACTATCTTGTATTTAGTGTTCATGTCATCCCTTTCATTGTCGTCTGAGTCTGAATAATTCACCAACTCCGATTGCAGAATGTATGAAACAAACGACCAACTAGGGACCGAGTCGACACTCCGGGGCGAAGTGTCGGAGACATTATCTAAGCCTTGCCCTGCGACCTCGACATTGGCCTTTGCTGCTTTCCATGGAGCCATAGATGAAGCTTGCGTTTTCACCCTTCTGCGATAGAACTGCGTATACATGCAAAAAATTAGCTCACTCAGAAATGACAAGCTCTGCGTGCTTATAAAAATGTTTTCATAATAAAATGAAACTCTTATATATATTTGAAAATTCGGTACTTTTCGAAATAATCCTGTCAAATCGTTATTAGAAACAAATTAATTGCGTAAAATCCGATCTTATATGCGTGGATTTACCCTACTTATCCATAAATGTCATAAATTTCTGGCGGTTTGACAGTCAGTCGAAGCATGGAGAGCAAATGGCTAGCTCGGGAAACGTGCAGGCCTCGACGCACGGGATATATCTCGCTTTATCTTAAATTATCAAATCTTACCTACGTTCATCAATTCCTCGTTGTTCGCTACTTCATGGATTTTCTTTAAACATTTTGAATCTCCAACTCGCGAGATCGCGAGGACCGACTTTGGTTTAATTAAAGATAATCGCGATTTAAGGCATAATTAATTTTATAATCGTTTTACTCGCCGTATCTCGACTCGGAACTTCAAAGATAATTTTTTGGGAGACTAGTATGCCGAGTCGCGAAACCGCGAGATGGCGATAATTAAGAGTCAATTAAGAGTAAGAAAAACTTGGATTAGGCGATTAATTAATCATGCTATAATTACATCGCGACTTCGTGAGTCGGGGTTTTAGACGCCGTAACTTTCGAAAAGATAGTGCCGAGTGGTGAAACGTCAAGAACGGATTTTAACCACGGTTATCTTTTTTCCTTGGATCCTTGACCAGGGTTATCCCGAGAAGGCCTCGTGTCCTCGACTCTCAGGGTTGTAAAAATGAAAATTTTGGTTCGACAGACGCCGAGGAAAGAAACTCCGACGACGTCTAATCATGAGTTAAAAGACTTTACCATGATTATTGCTTAGAGTGAAAATTTAAAACGACTTCACCATTTCGTGACTCAGGAAGTGTGAACTCATGGATTAAAGTACCCGACTTGCGAGATCCCGAAGCAAACAAAAAGGAGCAAACATTCTTACGAAAGTGGGCTTGTTTCGCGAGTAGAGAAGCATTGAAGCTCTCACAATCAGGTATCAGAGGTCTCATCATCTCGAAAGGAAAAAGGAAAATCAACTTTTAGATTTCAAGTATCGAATTGAAAATTGTGACAGGCCAAAAAAAAACAAAGGTGGCTCCAACAGAGGGTATGAGTTCGGGGGAACCAAGTTTTTGCGATACAGATTTGGACATAGTGCATGTAGATGCATCTTCATCGATGATACACTGATGAACTGTGATGTTCCATAATTTTACTGGTATTTGAAAAGCAATCAAGGTGGGAAGGCGAGGTTCTCCGCTGTCGATATCAAAGGTAACGAGTCGAGTATGTGCGGGGTTTACTACCCCCAAGGTGGAAAGTAATGATTTCTGTTGAGTGGGGAAAGTCTGGAGGACTTCCAAGACTGACATGGAAGCCGGGGATTGTGCTAAGTTGTCAATCAAACTGTAATTGTGAGTTGCCATAGCCTGTGGGTTGTGGACATTCCTGCGTAATGGGATGTGAGGGATGTGAAGAGGTGGCTCTGTGTTAGGGTGAGGAATCACCAACGGGGGTACCGTCAGTGCAGGGTTTGTCTCTGAAGGGATGGGAGGATACTCAACGGGTGCATGATACAGACGATTACGTGTTTGCAGAAGGATTTCTTCCTCACTAGTGCAGAGGATTGTGCGATCTGCTGGATTGTTAGGGTTGAGGTACTAGCCCACCTGAGGTGGGGGATGTTGGTTGTCCTGTTGGGTGTTTATCACACCTTGGTGTGGAATATGATTCTGCAGCACGACAGGGGGGGTTGTTGCACGTATTTTTGTGGTGCCTACTGAGGGGCAGGTGGTGCTGGAGGATGAGGTAGACTGCCTGAGTCTTTCAACCATTTGAAATCAACAATTTGGGAGAAATGGTGAGTGTAATGGATGAACTCACCACAAAGGGAACAAGGGAAGTTGGTTTTAATAGTATTGTTATTTCTCCCTTGACGCCTATTATTATTTCCCCCCTAGGGGTTCTGATTCCCTTGGTTTTGGTTGCCCCTAATGGGTTGGTTCTGTTGGGGTTGATTCCCACCTTGACCTGGGTTGTTGTTGTTCCTGTTTCATCCTTTATTTTTGGCATTATTCGACGGATGGGTCAAATTTTTCGTATTCAGTTGTTCGAAATTTTGATATTGCTGAACGAGAGAGGGTTGAACAAAGTTCACCCCAGTATGAGGATGTGGGGGAGCCATGGGGTGTGTGGGGCCAAGAAATGGAAAGTACATATTCTATGGCGGTAACGATCCGTAAGGTACATAGGAAGGCATGGTGATTTATCTAGTAATATAAGCTGAGGTAGAGGGGGTACCAGAACTCGTTTGAGTAGGTGGGTGTGTGGGGGGTGTCGGCGGTGTCCCACTGATGGGTGGAGGCATAGAAACAGGGTATGGTTGTTGATAAGGGGGTGGCAGTTAATAAGAAGTGCCCCCGTATGCCGATAGGTATTGAGGTGTTCCATACATCAATGGTTGTTGGGGTTTTGGACCATGGTGAGTGGTTTTACCAATCAATCCATCTGCTGAGTGAGATATCCCAGGTTTGTCTTGGCCAAATGGCACAGGTTTTGGGAGATCAGGAAGTACAGTGTATAAGTACTATGACTGTGCATAGATAAGGTCATACTATTGAGCCTTACTGATGGCTTCCTCTTCAGATTGAGGGAAGGTGGAAGCTACATCCTTATTGAGGAGAGAGACAAGTGATCTAAGAAACCAATCAAGACACCGTTGTTTGGTGGTTTTTGCTTTGCACAAACTACGTCGCCTACGCCACTCATGAATGTGATAAACCATATGTGTGGCTGAGGTTTGTTTGAAATTAGAGAGTAGTTCTACACCATTGTTGTGGCAGATTGGTAGTTTGGAGAAGGTCAAAAATGCTTTGGCCAAGGATTCAAAAGTCGCATGGGACCCTGATTTTTCATCTACATACCATTTGGTCGATGGGCCAGTGAGTGTGAGTTGAAATAATCGCAGTCTGATGGAATCATCCATAATGCTATTGGAAGAGCACCATAGGTGAAAGGTCATGACATGGTTGGCAGGGTCATCGCCTACCTTCCCTTCAAACTTGGGTATGTCTAAAGGTAGTTTGGTGGGCATTGAAGGCCATGTGGGGTCATGCAATATAGGATCATTGGTGAGTTTTCTTAGATCCGGTATGTTGAGAGAGGCCAAATATGGCATCTGTAGTTGGGGGGGGAGGATTAGATCCATCCATGGTGTGAGTGTGGTGTGAACCTGACCCTTGAGGGGGGCTAGGTGGGTTGGTACCCCACTTCTTTGTAAAGGAGAGAGAGTGGATGGAGGACATTGGGAAGTGGACCCAAGTAATGTGGAACCAAGCAAATTTGATCCTAAAATAGTATCACTCACATGAGTGTGTGAAGGTGGTGTTGATGAGTGGGAAAGACCAGACACTCCCCCTAAGATAGGAGGGAGGTTTAGCAAGCTTCATGAATGATGGGGATTATGTGGGTCCCCTATGATGTCCAACTAGCTGAGTGAATGTGTGCAAATGGTGGTGAGAGTAATAAATAAACCAGAGCCTTTGTGTTGCAAATTTTGAACTTTACATAATATATATATA
>JZKD02S0256278.1:36572-91069 GCA_000966675.3 Picea glauca | reverse complement strand
TTGCTATGAAGCTGCTATTTGGGGGTTATCTGAACATAACAGAGTTTCTGTTTGTTTCAATTAAAGCATGTGGAGAAGGCATTAACCTTGCTCGCCAGGCAATAAGTTGAGCTTTGAGAATAGGAACAGTGATCTATTGAAAATGAAGCCCCTATCATTTTTGTTTGCCTGTTCATTGTTACAGATTCTCAGAAGATGGCCCCAGATCCTTGATTAAAGACAGAGCACAAGCCTGCATCATTCACAACAAAGGGAGTGCATATGCAACTTAAAGCACCAGATATCAAAGAAACCAGAATTAGTAACTGCGGATAAGGTGCATGAGTGAATAATTATGTATGAAACGTTTGGAAAGGTGAAAAATACAAAATTTATGCATGAATATCAACGTTAGTCACCCTATCCAAACAAGGGATGGATTCGATATAAATGTTGCACAGAGGGAACTAAAAGGCCAAAAATTGATGACGCTTATGCAAACACAGGACCTTTCGATTGCCAGAACACCAGTTGAAGGGGCTGTTAGGCCAAAATCCTATAGAGGATGCTCAGGGTATACTAATACTGTCAGTGACAATCAGGTTATGGGTCAGAGTGTAAATCTAGGATCATATTTGAATGACAGTGATCAGTTTGTGGTTGGTTCGTGTCTTATTGCACCCATATCTTCTGCTAGAGCTCCAGATCGATGCCATGGAGAGCACTATGGAGGCGCTGAGAAAAATACTTGCTGACAAGGCACAATTGCTAAAGGTGGAACTCCTATTTGCCAGGCATGATGCATATCAATGGGTCCAGCATTCCCTGTTATTTGAGGTTGTTATTAATGATAGCAAGGCTTTGGCTCGCTATGATTGAAATTGTTTATTTGTCTATGAAGATAGTGGCCAACAGGGGACCCGTATTCGACTTGATGTCCACATGTTTAGGGAGCAGTTAATCACAGGTGGTAGAGCACCTTCCTTTTCCAAGCAGAAGACTAGCAACCTATGGGACAAGTGGCAGTTTCATTCAGGGCAGTCGAATTTCAGTTGAACAGCCAACAAGGAAATGACCACCCCCATAATCCGAGAGCAGTTACACACAGGTGGCAGCGCATCATGGTTTAAAGGCATCAATCTTACAACTGGCAGCCAGTCTCCAACAAAACCTTCCAGCGTTCAGTCTCATTGCCAGCAAACCAGTAACTAATTCCAGGTGTCGAGCAACAAGATATCCCATCTAGTTTTCAGTTACTTTGCTGTTTGATTTATTTAAGGGAGTAATCGATAGGATACAGATCCAGATTTCAAGGCAGAAATTAGAGGGAGGTGGCAGAGTATTTTTCTTCTACCAGGCAGAGGACCAGCAACCGAAAGGCCAAGTGGCTATCCTCTCCCATATTTGAGGGACAAGCATCCACAATCTCCCAGTGAATTTGAGACAACTAAAGAAGCAGTTTCTAAACACAGTTTCCTTTTAATTTACTATTGTATTGTTCTGGGAGACAAATTGACACATGTCAATCTTTGTAACTATTTATTATTCTTAGACTGCAGAGGCAGGGCCCGAGTCTTGAAAGGCTGAGGCTTGTTTTTCTTATTTATAGTGACGTAAAAAACTTAATGGGGGTTCGACTGGGCTGTGAGGAGAGGCTCGACCTGTGTGAGAGGTCCAGAGCTGAGATTTTATTTTCTCTGCTGGGTGATGGCTGTGTTCAGCCAGAGAATATTTCTCTGTTATTTTTAATGATATACCAGTGATGTACATTGTTGTTCTCAGGATTCTTGTGTAGGGATATTGGTGATGTTTTCCTTCTTTGTTAATGTGTTTCCTGTTTTCTTCACAATTTGTTTTCTGTTCCAATTATCAGAAGGAAAGTTATAGGGGTATAATTTATCAGCGTATACTTTGCCTCTCGGCTTCTGACGATCTTTATGTTTTCTGCAAAAGGCTAGCTTAGGGATTCTTAACTGCTCCTGTGCCTAGTTTTTCCTCACCTATTTATCTTCTCATCCACGCCATTTAAACTTAAATCGATCCAATGTTTCTGCTGCCTTGCCTTGTGTAACAGTCTTGTCCAAATCTGATATGTCAATCACTTTTAATCGTAGACCCCATTTGCCCAATGGCTCTCCCTGCTTTCCCAAAGTAACCATCTCAAAATCAAAACCCTGTACCTTATAGCTAGCCTAACATCCATTACAAACAAAGTTAAATTTGATAGAGAGATCCCTCTCTGAGTCTTGGAGGGCTAGATCCAAGACTCGAAGCGGTTCGAGGTTACCTCTGTGTTTGCCTCAGCAGCCTTAGAAAAATTACAGAGTGCTAACAAAGGGATTAGTGATTAAATAAGGTTGAAGGATTAAGGAGTTAGGGATTAGGGCTTAAGGCTTTAAGGGTAAATGGATTATGGGTTAGGGGTTAGGTCAAAATTTGACATGGTTAGATGAGACATTAGTATGAAATGGTATGCAATGGTTGTTACAAGGGAAAAACTCTCTATGGCCAAGGGTAAACCACAATAGATAGGTATGACTGCAGAAATCAACTCAATTCCAACATGTGATATATAAACAAATGTGCAATACGAGGAAGAAGCCTACCTGGATCCAATCGTTTGATGTCATTCTATCATTGAGCACTTTGAACCAAAGATTTACACCTGTAATAATTTCTCAACAAACAAGCGATGCAAGTATATAGTGACAATATATAAAATAAGTTAGCACATCAGATAGAACAATCCATTAATAAACATTACAAACATGCCCATGGATAATAATCATATATTTGCAAGATATCGATAGGACGAGAAAGGAGTATTTATATTAATAATTGATCAACAGAAGTATCAACATTACAAACTTTCGTGTCGCCATGGTTCGAAACCAAGAAACCAAGTTCCTTCCAACTGGGTCTCCACCACTTCAATCCTCCACCAAAGGTAAGCTCATAGCAAAGAGGTAATGAGGTCCTCTCGACAATAAGGAAAGAGATTGGGGGATGAAAGCTGTGTTCAGACTTGAGGGACAAAGAGATGCAGATTCAATATGAAGTAATTTCTCCAGAGTAACTTTTCTCTCAAAGTTGAATGTTTTCTCCTCTTTTTCCATAGCTCGAAATTGTGCTCTTATAGCCTCCAAAATGCAACTGAAGGGCCGAATCAGAACATTTCCAGTATATGGAAGGCCAAATATCATAGATATTTTGTCATGACATGGAAAACCAACCTCATTTTTTACTTTATGGCACAAATCCCGATATACGCGAGTTGTAGTGGAGAAGCAAGTGTATACGCATCTTGCAAAGAAGTTAGGGAGCGTATATGTGGAAAAATATATATTTTTGGCTCTGGATTTATCAAAAGGGGGTTGATAAGTCTGCATAAGGAAATGGAAAAAGGCCCTTTGTGCAAGATAGCAATGGTGAGGAAAATATTTCTATAATAGATGCCCCTTAATGTGTGAGATCAGAGGAGTATCTGCGATTGTTGAAATACATTATAAATAACCTAGAAGTGGAGTGGTAGAGAACTAGTTGGATGAACTCAATTGCTCATTACATTATGTACTGAATTTGCATACATGGATGCCAAGAATACAATGCATATCCATGTGGAAAATATACTAACAAGTGTTCATGGCCATGAGTAGGAAGGTATAAATGCGGTTACATGCCAATAGATATCATAGTCACGAACAAGGCCCAGTGAAACCAATCTCAAAATCAATATGAAGATATCTATATACCACGGAGTATAATCTAATCTCCCATTATCATTGAAGTCAAATAGGTATTGGTCCAATGAAATGGAAGCAACAACTCAGGAAAGTTGCATCCGGAAAGTGATGTCTTCAAGTATCAGTACAATCCACCAATGGTGCAAGTCTACATCATGTGAATAAATGAGTTGAGGTCGAACACAATGAGACATTGTTTGATTACTGGTCATTGAGGTATACCGTTAAAAAATGTCAGACAACCTACCAATGATGAAAGTAGGTATCAAGGCACCGAGTACATCTCTACAAATGTGAATAAAGGAGATGGTGTCGAACACTTGAGAGATCCATTGATCAGAAGACATTGATGTATTCCCATCTATCAATGGCGAGAGGGACAACCACTAATGATTGTAAGCCTCAAGGTACTCATAAAACTCTAGGTCTTGTATCCAAAATACATGAGATGAAGTCGATGGAAAGAGACATGCTAAAAGGAGAGCATTAAGGCATCTCTCATCAGTCAGCATGAGGAACAAAGTAGTAGCTTCATGATTTGGTGGAGATTGGACGAAGAACATGTTCACGAACCAACAACCCTGTGTGTCTTTCGCATGTGCCAAATGCAAGTGGGACATGAAAAAGACCCTCTGAATAGCAGCCAATGATGAAAACTTATGACAAAGGTAAGGAAACCACCAATAAGGCTAATGGCATCCAAGACATTGCACGAATCCCAAAGTGTGAATAGATGTCTTGTCGTCGAACATAAGGGAAACCACCGAGTCAATGAACCATGATGAAATGTCGATTGATGGGTTCAAGGTGACCTACCAATGATGAAAGTAGGACCAAGGTGCATCATAATACCAAAGTATCATGTGATCCTGAGACAAACTGAGGGTATGGCCGACATGCAAAGTCAACATTTCTGAGGAGTGGCCAACACAGGTTGATAGACTTCCTTTGAATAAGAGCATGAGACATACGGTGGACTCCGATAGCATAGACTTAATGATGTGACAACTAGATGCAGGAGGCATCCATAATGTTCTCTATAGTGATTGGAAGATTAACCAATCGGTAGAGAAAATTTTGTAATGAGATCAGCTTCCTAAGGCCATGCTAAACCCAAAATTATGATGACGCAAGGACTCAATAACTTTTTTCTCTATTCAAAGGTGACACGACTGCTACCAATTACAATATAGTACTCCCTTCCCGCCCTTATTTTTTTTTTTTTCATAACAAGTGAATGCTATGATACAGAGGAGGGAACGAGTGTCGCAAGTAAGAAAAACTAGTTCCAGTAGTGGAACGTACATATGCTCAATGCAAATAAATGCATGTCGGAGATGGACACTCGGGGTGATGTTCCCTCTAGGGTATAGGGTTTCAAATTGTGAAGGATATAAACAAGGCTTTGCTTGGTTGAGGATGCAAACTTCTTGGGCTATGGTTTATAACGCAAAGCAAGAAGCGGCTAAAGGCTCAATATTGCAAGCAAGGTCATGAGATGCAATCACAATTTAACACCAAAAATGTCCTTTTTTATATCTTTTAGTCTACTTGGTGTGAAAAAGGGGTAAACTTGTGACAAATAGATGTCTTTTCAAATCCAATTTACGAGTGTGAAAAATACAAGTTCACTCGGCGGTCTTTTCCATTTTTTATAGCGAGTCAGAAAAGAGATTAACTAAGACTCATGATATTTCAAATCCAATTTTAACGAGTGTGAAAGGGACAAATCAGTCGGTGATATTTTCAATTTTTAAAAACGATTCGGAAAAAAGCTTAACTAAGACTCGTTTGGAAGATTCTAGGAGGAAAGCCATGGGGGAGGCCAAGGCTCCCATACCAATCTTTTGTGGAATGTCAGTATCTTACAAAGAACCGACATAACATCGGGAAGACCCAAATCTCTCCAAGTCGAGGAGGACAAAGTGCTAACAGAGGTTATCGTCTCCGTGTTATGTCGGATAATGTCTCTTCTTGGAAAAGATAGGCGGAGGCATTAGATACCCCACAAGACCATCCCAATCATAGGGAACCTTGTCAAGACTTGGAGGGAGAGAATTTTTGAAGAGTAAAACTCTCTCTTGTTCAGAAGGTGAAGTAATAGAAATGCTAAGGACATGGCATAGAAGGTGTAGAACCAGAACCAGAAGATCGGGATCGACCAAAAATTGCATTGGCATGACTGCTTCCTTAGACTTGTCACTCTCCAAGACAAGAGTGGGGTCGATCGAATATTGCATCGATATGACCACTTCCTCAACCATTGGTTGAATAGGATGCGAGACAACAAGGTCAAGAGGTGCATCACCCCAAAAAATAGGAGTGTCGTTGGTCGAAGATTGCATCGACACGACCATTGGTTGAACAATATGAGAGACAACAAGGTTAATAGATGCATCACCTGTGAACATAGGAGAGGTGTCGGCCAAATATTGCATCGACACAACCACATGTTGAACGGGATGTGAGAAAAAAAGGTCAAAGGATGCATCAACCCCTAAAGGAAAAGGGGTGTCAGCTGAAGATTACATCATCAGGATTGTTGTATCAACCAAAGAAGGAACGGGGTGTTGTGAAACCATAGATGCCTTAGAACCCGAAGGGCCCTTAGGTGATCCCCATGCTTCTAGTATCCCAATAGTAACAGGACACAAACGAGTAAGGTGACTTCCTTCGCAATTCCTGCAAAGGAATCTAGTCTTACGTCTGAGACGTCTAGGCTTCTCAATCATATGAATGCCCACAACATGACTTGTAGTGGCTGGTGACATGCTCCCAGTATGACTTGCAGAGTCTAGTAGAAAATCTCCAACATGACTAGCAGAGGTTGGTGATGAATCCCCAACATGACTAGCAGAGGTTGGTGATGAATCCCCAACATGACTAGAAAAGGTTGGTGATGGATGTGCAGTGTGAATAGCAGTGACCAAAGAGGTGCCCCCAACATGACTTGCAGTGGTTGGTTCTAGGTCTTCAAAATGACTTGCAGAGGTTGTTGACCAATCTCCAACATGACTAGCAGATGTTGGTGATATAACGCCAGTATGACACACAATGATTGGTCTTGTGCCCCCAACATGACTTGCAACGGTTGGTTGAAGGTCTTCAACATGACTCGCAGAGGTTGTCGACCAATCTCCAACATGACTAGTAGTGGTTGGTGATATAATGCTAGTATGACACACAATAACTGGACGTGTGCCCCCAACATGACTTGGAGGGGCTGGTTGCAAGTCTTCAACATGACTCGCAGAGGTTGTCAACCAATCTCCAACATGAATAGCAATGGTTGGTGATATAATGCCAGTATGAAATGCAGTGACTGGACTTGTGGCAGTGGTGAATTGCGGAATTTGAGACCAAGGTCCAAGGAAAGATTGGTTTTGAGAAATTGCAGGCTAGGAAGGATCCTGGTTTACACCCTGTCCTTGTCCAATAGGATAGTATCCTCCTAAATACTAATTCATAAAGGGTTGTAAGGGCATCGACACTAAGGAATATCCTTGCGAAGAGAAAGTGACATGACAAGGGTTACTCATGTGAGGATATATGTTGCCCCGAAATGAAGGAACTTCATGAGGGGGGTTTCCCATACTATAAAAATAATTCCCCCCGGATGAAACACCAAAGGGAAGATGGAGGTCCTCCATGGGAAAAGTGTTTGTAGGAACTGACATAGCGGAAGAAGGGTAAGTGGATGGAGTGTAACAAGTACAATTATTGCTTAATTGGGCACTTACTTCTCACATAGTGGACTCATAGGAAGGAAGATTACAACATCCTACCGTAAGAGGTGCTGGAAGGATATGACTCATACCAAACGAAGAGGGATAAGAAGGAGGCATCATTCTCCCAGACCCAACAATTTTATTCACATAAGGAGGCGAGAAAGAGGAGGGCAAGTACGAAGACATATCAGACATACCATGAGAAAAATGATTAGAGACCCACGGCATTGACTGAGTACCATAATTTTGCATACCATAATATAAAGTGAAAGGATCCATCCCCATGAAATGAGTGACGTCATGGGGGGCGTAGCAGTAAACGAGGGAGCAAAAGGAACTCCACTATCCATGATAATGAAAAATAAGTAACAAATTCCTAGGGCCAACTAGTAATCAAAGAGCATACCAAAAAGTCAAATGGCCAATATGCATGCAAATGGGCTAAAGTGGTTGAGTGGCCTCCCTCGCTAAAGAAGGTACACCTCGTCCAGGAGGGGCTTGAGACTCCCTGCTAAAGTTTGGAGGTAACATAATCAGTTATAGGGGCCCTCGTGAGATTAACAGCCAGCTGGTCGGATCCCCTCAGAAAGGTAATCTTCCATAAAGGTTGTGTGTTGTCCGATCCTTATCTAACTTAGGATACAAGCAAAATAACCCCTGCAAGTAACCTATGAGAAACCTAAGTCAAGCAACTAATCAACCACTGTATAACCGATACACAGGAGAACATTCATAAGTCTGGATTATCATATGGACAGGGTAGCAAAGCCTGAAACCTTGAAAGCACCGCCTCTCACATAGGTATGGATACTAGAAAGATCCCCACATATGAATAAATCCACAGAAATATCTCTGACGCTAGGTGATTATCCATGGGTTATCCCTTCAACAAACTTCGTGCGACCTCGTGCTTAACTCCGGTGTGAGCTAAGAATCTTGATATTACCAATTATACAATGGATTTCTCAAATCCCTGTCTCAAACATATATGTTGATTTAATTTCCTTGAAGAAGTTTACTCACAAAATCCTATTCCAAGGCACTAAATCCTAGGCTAGTTTGTGCACCCTGAACAATAAAATCGTTATTAATCCATTTTAGTTTAAAGCGTAAATTTTATTGGCTGTGATTACTAAAAAAAGTATGGAAATGAAACTCATGGTGTTATGAATCTGCATAAAAATAAAAATAGATATAATGCAAAGCCTAACTTTAACTTTTCAGTGAATGATATGCTAAATAAAAACAGTGCAATCTTCAATTTTAACTCTACAACTCAGAAGTAAAATGAAATCTTTCTCTAAATGTGCTAAGCTAATGATAAATGTTCCAAGACAAAAATACCAACCAATGAAAAATACCCCTTTTTTTGTATTTTCAATGTATTAAAAAGAAAATGCATGGACTGATAAGCGACTTGATATATAACTTCTACTGTGTATAAAATCAATCACTCGAGCAAAATACCATGTAGCTAATCATACAACCCAACTACCAAGGACAAATAAAAAACGGAAAACAAAGAGAAAGATGTTGCCCAAAAATTCAACTCCAAAGGTTTCCTTACATCCCAGATAATCTCAACAGGCACCACAGAGACCTAAGAAGGCTCAATGATCCTCAAAACCTACCCAACAATCACTAAACCAAGAAAGCAAGCAAGGGGAAGTGGTATACACAATTGTTCAAGAGAAAAGGGTGTATATACACCTCTTGTAGTGGAACAACAAGCATGTATATGCAGTTGTCAGGGGAAAAAGGGTGTATATATTTTAAAACAAGGATAGGCAAGGGTAAAAGGATGAAAAACTCAGACCTAGAGTGAACAGAATCTGTCCAACTATGATACAACAAGAAACACAAAGGAAAAAAAACAATGTAAGAAGGAAAAATACTTAAACCCTTAGAAGGAAGATCTATCCCCAGTGGAGTCGCCAATTCTGTTACAAGGGAAAACTCTCTATGGCCAAGGGTAAACCACAACAGACAGGTATGACTATAGAAATAAACTCAATTCCGACATGTGCTATACAAACAAATGTGAAATACAAGGAAGAAGCCTACCTCGATCCAATCGTTTGATGTCGTTCCATCGTTGAGCACTTTGACCCAAATATTTACACCTACAAGATGTTCTCAACAAACAAGCGATGCAAGTATATAGTGACAATATATAAAATGAGTTAGCACATCAGATAACACAATCCATTAATAAAAATTACAAACATGCCAAAGGATAATAATCATATATTTTCAAGATATCGATAGGATGGGAAAGGAGTATATCAATTAATAATTGATCAACAGAAGTATCAACATTACAGACTTTCGTGTCGACATGGTTCGAAACCAAGAAACCAAGTTCCTTCCAACTGGGTCTCCACCACTTCAATCCTCCACCAAAGGAAATCTCATATCTAAGAGGTAATGAGGTCCTCTCGACAATAAGGAAAGATCTTGGGGGATGAACATTGTGTTCAAACTTGAGGGACAAAGGGATGAAAACTTAATATGAAGTAATTTCTCCAGAGTAACTTTTCTCTAAAAGTTGAATGCTTTATCCTCTTTTTCCATAGCTCGAAATTGTGCTCTTATACCCTCTAGAATGCAACTGAAGGGCCGATTCGTAATGTTTCTAGTATATGGAAGGCCAAAGATCAGAGATATTTTATCATGACATGGAAAACCAAACTCATTTTGTATTTTCTGGCACAAATCCTGATATACGCGAGTTGTAGTGGAGAAACAAGCATATACGCATCTTGCAAAGAAGTTAGGGAGTGTATATGTGGAAAAATATATATTTTTGGCTCTGGATTTATCAAAAGGGGGTTGAAAAGTCTGCATAGGGAAATGGAAAAATTCCCTCTGTGCAATACAACAATGGTGAGGAAAATATTTCTATAACAATGGTACGTAATGGTATGCATTGGTATTGGTATGCAATGGTATGTAATGGTATTGGTATGCAATGGTATGAGATGGTATGCAATGGAATGCAATGGTATGTGAAAATGGTATCAAATGGTATGTTATGGTATGCATTGGTATTGACATTGGTATGCAATGGTATGCAATGGGACCCAAGATTAGTTGGTTTGTTACTCTAAGTGACTCCACCTAGCCAACGTTTTTCCCATAGGATGAAGTTTCATGTATCCCTACCCAACACATAAGCCTAATCCACAACTATTCTACCTAATTATAATTTTGAATAGGTAACCTTAATAACCTCTTTTAGGTTTTGCATGAATGGCTACAAGTGAGAAGTGTGTGTTATACCTACAATAGATAGAGAAACACTATTAGAGCCCTCCCTAGATGTCCCCTAATTATTTTTAAAGGGGATTTCACCTTGGATGAGAACTTTGTGGGGTTATTATAACTATCTCCCATATCTTTACTATTTTTATTTAGGCCCTAACCATCGACCCAGGTTGAACTTTGGAAGGATGTTTTTTTATCTACTTACTAATTTGACCTTGGGATTTAATCACTGTCTATTATCATTTGAAGTAATGTGTTCTCTCGTTGTCGTTTCAAAGTTTTTTTGTAGTGGTCTATTGATTGGTGTCACACTTAGAAATCCAAATGTGTCATTTTTATTTTCAAATATTTACAATATTCAACTTAGTTTAGACCATTTTAAAGTGGTTTATCAATCTCCTTATAATTATAGGAGGAACCAAGGTATTCCTCCTTTATTCATGTCAAAGTTACCTCAAACAAGGAATAGACTTGAATTTCTTGATTCCTCATAACGTGAACTAGTATAAGCATCAAATGCTTTGAGTATACCCATAGGAGAGGATCAAGATAATGTAAACCCTCTAGTTGGACAAAATAAGAAGAAGAGGATTTTTTGTGGGGTATTGATGACATCCCCCTAAGAAGAGATGATTTCCCTCCTCTTCCTCCTCCTTAAGGAAATTTTGATCCTCCAATTGTAGACAACATTGATAACCGTCCTCTGGCCAATTTCAATCGTTTACTCACTCATTGTTATAGTGGTAAAACCCCCCTATGGACTACACTAGGGTTCAACATGTAGGCAGATCTATCTGTATAAAAGTATCCTACATTTATAACTACCCCGAATATACCCCAAATTCATACATGAAAAAAAAAGTGAAAATATCAGGTAACTTTACCTTTTACTCGACGTTTGGTGTCGATCCTCTCGCGCTTGATAGCTTCGCTGACTGAAAGCCTCCTCCCAAGTTTGACCTGCAATCTGTTAAGAAAATAAAAACATGCATCTGATATTTAAGTCATGGGTTAGATGTTAGAATAAAGAATAAATCAAATACAAAGATTTGACACATCATATTTTGGGACAAAAAAAGTATTTCTTTTTTTGATATCATAATGTTTACTTACAACAAGGTCAGTGATTGCTCCACTAACTTGGTATGGGCTCCTCTTCACTGAGCTCCAAGTGCACCTCCTCATATCTTTCTCCTCTCATCCTTCTTCTAGGGAAATGGAATAGGATTATGATGGAGGAAAAAGAGCAAAATGGGAAATTCTGATGCAATTCTCTCAACAAGGCTGCAAATGATTGGGGCAAGGAGGGGATGTGAAACGGGCAGACTTTCACTATTCTTATGCTTATCTTAGGAATGATACACCAACTCCTTATTTTATATGAAAAAAGGAGGGATATTTGGTTGGGTGATGGGCTATAGGTGGTGGATCAGTTGGGAAACTACCCAATAGCTCAAAATTTCAACGAATTCCTTGCAAATGTTTTATTTTTTCAACTTTTGGGAGTATACACAGGTTGTAGTGGTGCATCTAGCTTATGTACACGTGTTGTAGTGGTGCAACAACTGTGTGTACACAGGCAGTAGTGGTGCAGGGCACATACATCTTCAAAAATAATGGTTTTAAGAAGAGCAACTTAGTGATGGCTTGGAAAAAATAGCAAGTAAGAGGGCCAAATGTCAGGTATGCATGTATGGAGAAATTTAGGGTTATAACAAATTCCCTCTAATGTGTAAGGTCAGAAGAGTATCTGATGTCCAAAATACATTACAAAATCTTCACCAATGTATGAAGCAAGTGAACCGAGACCATAGTTCGGGAGGTGCCATCTGCAAAAATAACAATTGTCTCATTGAGGCGGGCATATGCATGCTCGGGATGAAATAAATCATGGATGAAAATCAAATACACTGCAGATCCATGTCATATAACTTTTCCAACTGTGCCAAAATGAAATCCCTTAGTTCCATGTGCCTCTAGAAAGTCTACATCATCTTGTAATTTCTATTGAGTTACAAGGATCTTCTAGTGTGCATGCCAAATTGGCATGCACACTATCCCTTGGCATGCCATAGGGTTTTTGTGCATGCCAAATTGGAATGCACACCAAATTTAGCATGAAAACCAACCTAAAATCCTTTATCCAGAGGATCCTTCTCCACTTTCTTCTACTGCCCGCTATGTCATTCAACATTTTTTAAATCACTTGCCACAAACATTTTTTAGGTTTATACTATTTTGTTAAGCAAGGTGGTGCATCTATGGTTGAAATATTGTATTTTTTCATTCAAATATATTTTGATTATTGATAACTACATAAATAGACTTGTTGGAGTTTTCTCAGCATTCAACTTTGTTATAAAAGTGGTTTGAAAATCCACCTAATTAGAAATAGACCCAATAGTGAAATTGAAATACCATGTAACTGCCTCACCATCTAAATTGAAAGGAAATAGGTGACATACCACATCTTCATGTTTGACATTAAGAAATTTGATGGCCTTCAAGAATTTATTAATGTAGTCTTCCAGTAAGTAGACTTTATATGGGTCAAACTTTGCCAACAATATTTCTAATTTTTTGGAACATTAGGTATTATAGTCAATATATTTAATGTATCCAAATCTATCCAAGAAATGTGATTTTTGGCTATATTTCCTCTTGGGGAGATGCATGTAGAACTTGATTTGAAAGATGACTCCCAATCAGATGAATTTTTTTATTCATCTATAGGGGTAGTATATGGAATTTTATTCCAATGGTTCTGAAATAGCTTCAATAACTTCAGAAATCAAATCAATGAGGTCACCTATGAAAGTATCTCTTTCTTCTTTGTTATATGGTCATCGAGCGGGAATTATTTAATCTTATATTCATCTAGGTAACTCATGTACAATGGGAAATGCATCAATTTTATTAGTGTAGTTGTGGGTTAAACTTTAAAAGACTTGAAATTATTTAGAAGGAATGGTGAACCAATCCTCAATCTTGAATGTAGGTTGGGTTTCAAATTGTATGTAATTTTCAAAATGGGGATCAATGATAGTTTGAAATGGTATATTTCTCTCAAAGTGAACCTCACTATCCTCAAATTTTGGTTATGGACTTATAAGAGTTACACATGTTCTTCTGAGCATCATATCCACACAGATCATGTAAGTTATTGGCCATAAAAGGGTGGTGTCCTTCTTGTAGCACCAAAACTTTGACATAGGAAAATGACCCTTGTTAACTACACAAGATAACCTAGTGAAAGGGCCCAATTAGATATTTCCTTATTTAAATGGAAAGCATTGTAGTCATATGAAACATATGCAACATATGCAACATAAGTTGTTCTATTATGTTCTCTATCTAATTTTTCCTAAACCAATCAATGTAAAATGTAGGAATCTGGATGAAGATGGGGTGAATGTAAGGAATGAACTACAACAAATCCAATGTGCTAAAATGAAATATGCAATTAGGAAGATCTTGATTAAAGGAGAATAATAGAGAGAATGTTTCCCCTAAGGAAAAATGCATGACCTACTACTTTGTTTCGCTCTTGTAGTTTTCCATGTGTCATGTTTGATTCTTCAATGCATTTATTGGTATTGTTTATTTTCCATATTCCTCTCTTGCTACATCTACCTCACCATTGCATTTTTGTCTCCTATGAATTTTTATAGTCACCACATGGTTTGATAAATCCCCCAAGAGAAAAATATATCACTGACTAGATTTATCTACTATTGCAACTCCTCCACATATGTATTTTGGTCTCCCATGTATTTTTCCACTCACCGTCAGGTTTTTCAAGGTTTGACAAAGCCTCCAACAGAAAAATACATAACTGGATATCTTTCTCGACTGTTGCATCTCCTCCTTTGTCCCACAATTTTGTCCCAACACCTCCCTTGTCCCACTATTTTGTCACATAACTATTTCTACCCTATTTTGTTGTGAAAAAATCTTAACATTTTAGTTTTGTAGTTTAAAATCATAATTTACAAACCAGTCTCGAGATTCATGCCTATAGAAGAAATTTCATTTAAATTGACCATTTTTTCACATATCTTCTTTCATGCCAAATTCTACTACCTTCAAAAATCACACTAAAATTATGTTGCTCATCATCTTCTGCCTCATGAAGCATGCCCAAATTGTTTTTGGTCAATTTTTTTTTCCTATTATGAGTTGCCACATGATACCTTTTGAGTTTCCCATTTTGTAACCTTTCTTTTTGCATCCATAATTGTTATAGTCCAAAAATTCCCTACCTATGCATACATGGCATTGGCCTTTCCGCTTACATATTTTTCCAAAATACTGTTGATTCTTCCTCTTAAAAAAACATTTTTTGGAACATGTACACGTCCTACTGAACTGATAGCCTGCATACACAAGAGTGTTTCATACTAGTTACCCCATGTACATATGCGAGTTGCATGCTATTCAACCCGCGTTTACCTCCAAAAATTGCAAAAAATATAAAATTTCAAGGAATTTAGCAGAGTTTACGGGCTATTGAAGGTTTCCCAACCATTTTACCCATTGTATATCATCCCCAAACCAAATAACCATCTTTTTGTCATAAAAAAAGAGGTCTTGTCTCATTTCAATAACAAGCAAGAGAATAATAAAACTATGCCAAAATCCCTTCCCCTAATTAGCCCAAGTTTTGCATCCTATTATGAGTTTTGGCCTCAACATTCCCCTCCATCCCTTTGTCCTTATACAAACATTTCTCATTTCCCAAGTGATAAGTTGGTTGTGAGAGGCTTGCATGGGATTGATGCACTCAGATCCAAGATAGAGGAGCCTGAACCTGGTTCGTAGAGAGATTGTCGACGAAGGTTGTAATCTATGTGATATTAATATTGAAAAAAAGAGTTATTTCTTGTACTAAAACACTATGTCTATATGATTTTATTGATTTATGAATTTATGTCTATATCTGAATGTTGAAAGTGATAAGTAGAGATCGTATATATTGTAGCATTGTTTTCCTAAGACTTTTTGTAGGTTAGCTTTGGGAGGAGACTCACAATCTAGGAAGCTGAAAGGGAGAAAGAGGTTTACACCAACCATTAGGACCAAAGGTACACCTACTGACCTTCTTTCCTCTCTCTTGTCTTCCAATTTAGACAGTTTTAGGGTAGCTTAGGAATAGAACTGTCTTTTAAGGGAAGTCAGTGCTCTGCCTATACCTCGACCCCGTATATTATAGGGAAGTCAATGATTTTCAACAAGTCCATGGACAATATTTTCTCATAAACTAATATAACATTCCTATTTTCTATTAAATTTCACTAAGATAGAAATATCTTCTCTTAAAATCTGCAACAAGTCCATGGAATGCATAGAAATAATTGATCAGGTCTTGCTCAATGACTGGGAGTCTTGCGATCATAATCCAAATATGGCATAGGGGGTCAACTTTCACAACCCCTGTGTTAGACGATTATGGGCACCATGGTCACGTGGGAATTGGCCATACATACCTTCAAAAGCTTACGGAACTCAATTACGTCACCTTGTTGTGAGTTTTTTCCCCCATACCAAATTCTCACTGTCTCCCTGGATGGATTCAAGAGGCGAGTTGAAACTCTCCATAACACGAAAAACATGCCTCTGATCGACAAATTTTCAGTTTCATTGGGCTCTTTTCATTGTATTCCATCTAGGGGGACCCCTCTCCTATGATTTCGTCACCTGAAAAAGTGTTTTTTAGGGGATCTCCGGAACTAGGGTTTTTATCAGTGAGGAACAATGCAAGTTCGACATAGGGGGTTGAGTTTCACAACCCTTGTGTCAAGTGATTGTGGGAACCACGGTTTCATGGGAGTTGGACATACAGACCTTCTGGAGCTTACATAACTCAGTTACGTCATTCGATTGTGATTTTGTGCCACCAGACCAAATTGTCATTGTGTCCTTGAATGGCTTCAGGAGGCAAGTTTCAACTCGCCATAGCACCCAAAACATACCTCACATCGATGAAAAACCAATTTTTTTGGACTCCTGGCACTGTATTCTAGCTAGGGGGACCCCTCTCCTATGATTTTGTCACCCAAAGAAGTGTTTGTTAGAGGATCTCTGGAACTAGGGTTTAGCTCAGTGAGGCACAATGCAAATCCAGCATAGGGGGTCAACTTTCACAACCCCTGTGTCGAGTGATTGTGGGAACTGTGGTCACATGGGAATTGGCCATATGGACCTTTCATAGCTTACAAAACTCGGTTACATCGTTGGGTTGTGATTGTTTTCCACCAGACCAAATTGTCATTGTCTCCATGAATGGCTTCAAGAGGCAAGTTGCAACTCACCATAACATGCAAATCGTGCCTCAGATGGAAAAACCGTTAGTTTCGTTGGACTCTTGGCACTAGATTTAATCTAGGGGGACCCCTCTCCTATGATTCCATCACCCAAAAATGGGTTTGTTAGAGGATATCTAGAACTAGATTTTTTCTCAGTGAGGCACAATGCAAATTCGACACAGGGGGTTAATTTTCAAAACCTTTTTGCAGGTCAAACTCTCTTCTTCAACCTCATTTTTGGCCAAGCATTCAATTCTCTACTTTCTTTATTAATTGAGCATAACTTATTGCATATATTGAGAATAGTTTATATGTCCTTTCAAGGCAAGGAAAATCATGTCAGGGAAACTCAAGGCAAGAATGTCAAGGAAAGTCATGACATTTCAACGAAATACATGGTAAGGAAAGGAAAGGGAATGCATGGAAAGGAAATGCATTGCATGGTAAGTCATGGTGACACATGAAAACACATGGAAAAACATGGAATATAAAGGCAAGGTAAGACATGTCAATGCAAGTCATGTCTTTTCAAGGCAAGTCATGGCTTGTCAAGTCAAGACATAGCAAGGCAAGGCAAGAGATGTCAAGGAAAGGCATGACTTGTAAAGGAAAGGCATGGCCATGATAGGCATGGAATGTCAAGGAAAGGCATAGAATGACATGTGAAGGAAAGGAAAGACATGTCAAGGCAAGGCATGGAAAGGAATAGAAGGGAAAGTCATGTCAAGGAAAGGAAAGGCAATGTCTGTCAATGCAAGGCAAGTCATGCGAAGGATTTTCAATGCAAGGCATGGAATGTCAAGGAAAGGCATGTCAATTCAGGCAAGGTATGTAAAGGAAAGGCATGTCAGGTAAAGGCATGGCAAGTAAAGGAAAGGAAGGTAATGTCAAGGAAAGGCATGGAATGTCAAGGCAAGGCAAGGATTTTCAAGGCAAGGCATGACATGTCAAGGAAAGGAAGGACATGTCAAGGCAAGGTATGGCTTGTCAAGGAAAGACATGTCTTGTCAAGGAAAGGAATATTAAGGCAAGGCAAGACATGTCAAGTAAATACATGTCTTATCAAGGCAAGGCATGGAAAGTGATAGCGAAGAAACCCCCCTATACTATACTGGGTCAAGGTACAGGAAGAGCATTGAATTCCCTTAAAATATAGTTCTATTCCTAAGATACCCAAAAACTATCTAAACTGAAAGACAAGAGAGAGCAAAGCAGGTCAGTAGGTGTACCTTTGGTCCTAACGGTTGGTGTACACCACTTTCTCCCTTGCAACTTCCTAGATTGTGGGTCTCCTCCCATAGCTAACCTACAAAATGGCTTAGGAAAACAATGCTACAAGATATATGATCTTTACTTATCACTTTCAACATTTAGATATAGATATAAATGCATAAATCAATAAAATCATATAGACATAATGTTTTGGGACATGAAATATCTATTTTATTCAATATTAAGATCACAAATATTACAACCTTCGTCGGAAATCGCTCTGTGAACCAGGTCCAGGTTTCTCTATATTGGATATGAGTGCATCAATCCCATGCAATCCTCTCACAACCAACTTATAACTTGGGAAAAGAGAAAGGGTTGTATAAGGAGAAAGGGTTGGAGGGGAATGTTGAGGCCAAAACTCATAATAGGGTGAAAAACTTGGGCTAAGAAGGGGAAGGGAGTTTGGCATATTTTTCCTATTCTCTTTATTGTTATTGAAATGATACCCCAAGACCTATTTTTCTATCACAAAAATATGGTTATTCGGTTTGGGGACGGGCTACAATGGGTAAAATTTTTGGGAAGCCTTCAATAGCTCGTAAACTCCATCGAATTCCTTGCAATTTTATATTTTTTGCAATTTTTGGAGGTAAATGCAGGTTGACTAGCATGAAACTCACGTATGTCTATGGGATAACTAGTATGAAACACTCGTGTCTACGCAAGATATTAGTTCAGGAGGGTGCATTCATGTTCCAAAAAATTGTTTTTTAAGCGGAAGCCTCATCGGTATTTTGGCAAAATATGTAAGTGGAAAGGCCAATGTCATATATGCATAGTTAGAGAATTTTTGGAGTATAATAGATTCCCACTATTGTGTGAGGATAGAAAAGAAAAACATGGAAAAAATACATTACAATATCTTTACCAATGGGAAGGCACAAAGTTGAGTGATACCAGGACCATAGTTCAGGAGTGTACCATCTGAAAAACAATGATAATGTCTCTGAGGTGGGCATACCCATGCTCGAGATAAACTAAGTATGGATGTCAATCAAGTACACTACAGATCCATGTCATATAAATGTCTATATCAAGTGTAGCCACAAGAAATACATAGTGGATCTACATCTCAAAATCATTTGAAAATATACAAGTACAATATGCATCTTCAAGAAGCATTTACACTTGTGGTTGGAGATTAGGACTTCGTAGCTCAAGCAACAACTTCAATATCTTCAAAACTCGGGTAGAAGTACACTAGGAGTGTAAGACTTACTACCCTGAGGTATTCGACATGATGTTGGGGAAATACTGGAGGATCTCGATCATCAGGTACCGAACTTTATTTATTTTGAATCTGAACTTGACTAGACTCTCGGGATGGCTGACTCATGGAAGTAAAGAGATAAACTTCAAAATGGCCAACTCACGTTGGATAAAAATTCCCTTCGAAAAAATCATGACAAAATGATAAGATTCAGGCAAGTGAATATTGACATAATTATGTGATATAGGAGGCACAACAAACTCTCCATATGTTTGGACATGACTTGCTTCTAATTTGGCTTCCATTGTTTCTTCCTTTCTTCCTTCCAAAAATGCTTCTTGTTTTGCTTACAATTATTAATTTAATATGCTTTATTTGAATTTAATTACTTAAATATATCATGTCTCTTAAATAACTTATATGATTATACAATAAGTCATATAAATGAATTTGAAATGTTTTATAGGATAACATTTATAAATAATTTCTTAGGGAAATAGACATCCATACAAATTAACAACATCATTATACTTATTAAATCTCCATAAAAATAGAATCCACAACATCCAGTAAATATAAAATAAAAAGATAATTATTATAACATGATCATCATCTATAATTAAAATAAGCGAGTCAAATATCTATAATTTAAGTGAATTTGACAACATCCATCATCAACAGTAAATCAAAACCATCATACGTAATAAATATACATCCAAAAATCATTAACCACTTTCAATATATAAAAATTGATGAGACAATATTGATAAGATAATCATCATATATAACTAAAACACGTGAAAGTCAAATATACATGCTAGTAGATCAATATCATCTAAAAATTATACATGTCCAACAGTCAACATAAGTCAAAATGATAAATCATGTACAAATGATATAAATAAAAATGATAAATTATGTAAGACAAAATGATACAAGTCAATATGATACGTCATGTCCAAACATATGGAGAGTTTGTGGTGCCTCCTGTATCACAGGATTATGTAAATATTCATCTTATTGAGTCTCATCATTTTGTCGTGATTTTTTCCAAGTGAAGTTTTTTCCAACCTGAGTTGGCCATTCTTCATTTTATCTCTTGATTTCCATGAGTTGGCCATCCCGAGAGTCCATTCAAGTTTGGATTCAAAATCAATGAAGTTCAGTACCTGAGGATTGATATCCTCTAGTATTTCCCCTATGGCATGTCAAATACCTCAGGGTAGTGAGTCTTACACTCCTAGTGTACTCCTACCTGAGTTTTGACGATATTAAAGTTGTTGCTCGAGCTATGAAGTCCTCATCTCCATTCACAGGTGTCAATACTTATTGAAGATGCATATTGTACTTGTATATATTCAAATGATTTTGAGATGTATATCCACTATGTATTTCCCACATATACACTTTATATAAACATTTTTATTACATGGATCTGTAGTGTACTTAATCTTTATCCATGCTTAGTTTATCCCAAGCATGGGTATGCCTGCCTCAGAGATATTATCATTTATTTTCATATGGCGTGCTCCCAAACTCTCATCCCAGGATCACTCAACTCCATGCACTCCCACTCATAAATATATTGTAATGTGTTTTGGCCATCATTTACTCTTTTGACCTCAGACATTAGGGGGCATATGTTACAGTCCAAAAATCCCCTACCTATGCATACATGGCATTGGCCTTTCCACTTACATATTCTTCCAAAATACGGTTGAGGATTCCTCTTAAAAAACAATTTTTTGGAGCATGTACATGCCCTGCTGAACTAATAGCCCATGTACACACATGTGTTGCATACTAGTTAGTCTGCATACATACACAATTTGGATGCTAGTCATCTCGCATTTACCTCCAAAAATTGCAAGGAATTCAGTGAAGTTTACAGGATATTGAAGGTTTCCCAACCATTTTAACCATTGTATCCCATCCCCAAGCCGAATAACCATATTTTTGTCATATAAAAAAAGGTCTTGGGTCTCATTTCAATAACAAGAAAGAGAATAAGAAAACTCTACCAAACTCCCTTCCCTTATTAGCCCAAGTTTTTCATCCTATTCTGCATTTTGGCCTCAACACTCCCCTCCATCCCTTTCTCATTTCTCAAGTGATAACTTGGTTGTGAGAGGATTTCATGGGATTGATGCACTTAGAGCCAAGATAGAGGATTCTAGAATTGGTTCGAGGAGCGATTTCTGACAAACGTTGTAATCTTTGTGATCATAATATTGAATAAAAGCGTTCTTTCATGTCCCAAAAAATTATGTCTATATATGAATGTTGAAAGTGATAAGTAGAGATCATATATCTTGTATCATTGTTTTTCTAAGCCTTTGTGTAGGTTAGATTTTGGAGGAGACCCACAATCTAGGAATTTGTAAGGAAGAAAGAGGTATACACCAACCATTAGGACAAAAGATACACCCACTAACCTTCTTTCCTCTCTCTTTTCTTTCAGTTTAGATAGTTTTGGGGTATCTTAGGCATAGAAATTTCTTTTAAGGGAAGTTAGTTCTCTTCTTATACCTCGAACCAATATAGTATAGGGGGATTTTCCCCGCTATCACTTTCCATGCCTTTCCTTGACAAGCCATGCCTTGCCTTGACATTTCTTTCCTTTCCTTGAAAAGACATGCTTGGCCTTGAAAATCCATGCCTTGACTTGACATGTCTTTCCTTTCCTTGACATGCCATGCCTTGCCTTGAAAATTCTTTCCTTTACTTGGCATGCCTTACCTTGACATTCCATTCCTTTCCTTGACATTCCTTGCCTTGAGTTTCCTTGTCATGCATTTCCCTGACATGCCTTGTTTTTGGTAGTAGGATGAAGTGGAAATAAGGATGATCATGGGGAAATAAAGCATGCAGAAACATAAGTAACAACTGGAAGTAAACACAACATGAGCACATGCAAGAAAGAATGCACAAGGAGAGAGATAGTTGGAAGGAGGAGCAACACACACACATGAGATAAGACCTAACGTTGGTAGGGTTAGGTTTTTGGCAATGTATTGTAATGGATGAAGAGCCAAATATGTATAAATACCAATACTAAGGTATTATAGAGGGCCTCGATACATAGGTATCATAGGTTTGATTTTTGCATTGTTAAAATTATTGTTACATCATAAATATGTATGAGTCGATGCAAAGTAATGTTGTTATGTACAGTTTTGTATAAGCTGTTGAGCTAGAGGAGATGAGGGAAGGAATATATTGAGTATTAGATCATAGGCTAAGGATCCTGGTGTGATCTAGTTCACCTCATACAAATCTTACCTATCTGAGGAGAATGGTAAGTGCACGATGCCAGATACAGAAAACTACCATAATAAAAGAGCCAAGAGCCAAATCTTTATGGACGTAGCCTAGGAGGGGGTGAAAAATGGTAAAATTTGTGTAATGGGATGAATGCATGGATATCTTTATCCTATTTTCAGTAGTTGTTTGTTGTGTTGAATGAATGAATGAGTTATTACATTGCTTGTTTAAATGTTGTTACGATAACGAGGGAATAATCTATGAAGGTTACTACATATTTGTGAATAACAATAGGTTGCAATCACAAGTTATAATAAATGGTCCAGAATACAAATCCCATAACTTGCGCTCAATCCTAGGATGTAAATGCATGAGTCTTACAACCACCCATTAAAGCTATCTCGGGTGAGACTGTGTAGCCCATTCTGTGTGTTGTGTTGCCTTCTGGTTTACCAAGAGGACCGATAGTTTTAGAGGATTTTGTTGGAAACCCGAAAGACATGAACCTTGGGTCAATAACTCAGACAGTAGAGAAAGAAGAATAAAATAAAAACCAACAAATGGTTTTGTTGTCATTGGAAGGAACATAGGAGGATTGAGTAGATGAGATAGGTAGAGCAGGAAATGAGCAAAGAAAAGAAGAGAGCAATGAGCCATTAGAAGGGGATTTTGAGACCGTGGAACCCCACAAAATCATATATTGAAACCTGGTTGAGAACCAAAGAGCTAGAGTTTTCATAGAAAGACAATAGAAACCATAGAATCACACCCCACAAATATATGGACAAATACATGTTTACTTATTTGCACGAAGTCTTTTTCTATGATTTTCCACATCTATTACAGAAGTGGATACTAATGTTGAAGGATAACCACACGATGAACCACATTCGAAAGTTAGAATGGACCCTAGTACAGATTGAGTAGTTATAGCAAGTGAACAAAAAATTCACCCACGCAATAGACTTTTGGCTTCATAGTATTGTGGCAGGGTTTATAATATATTTTGTAGTTGACACAACAAAGTCATACAGTGAAGTGGAGCAATAATTTCTACGTGGACCTTGAGGAAGGTACATTATATCACTGTATACTTCAATTAAGATACTGCCATATAAAAAGGGTGTAATGAAAATGGAATCAGACAACTAAACTTCCCTGTGTGCATGGGGGAATGGGGGAAGCACTGAAAGAGAGAGGAGAAATACAATGAGGCAAGGATACGGGAAAGATGGAGGAACCCTTGGACCCGATCATGATGGATGGTGACCAGATCCAATGGATCTTTGAGACATCTGGAAAGAATCATAGTGGAGAACCCTACCAATACAAGGTGAATAACAATAAGAGAGATATAGGCACGAGGCAAGACTTGGAAAGTGATGAGGAAGAGGTAGAGGAGCTCTAGGTTGTAGACTAGATTGAGGAAATCCTTCACGCAACATATGAGAGGAAGAAGAGATGTCCAAGAGTAGGAGGAGAAAGAAACCATCCTATCCATATTAATGTCATTGTGGAACCCATAAACCCATGTGCGACTAATACACCAACATTTAGACAATCGTAGTTTGGAGGAAGTCCGACAACAGTAAGTACATCTACACAAGGAACAACAACTGGAGGAGCCAATTTAGGTAGCACTAGACAAGTATCTACACTGTGCGGAGGAGGTAGTAGTTCAATATTCAGAATGGCAGGACACAATCCTACCATCAGGTTACCATAATTTTGGGGAGAAGAAGTAGAAGACCCTAAGAATCACTTGTTCATTTGTGAAAATATATGGGAAGAAAAACATATCACTGACGAAGATACCAAACTCACACAGCTAGCTATTACGCTAAGAGACTACACACTAGACTGGTACATGAGTCTAGACATAAAGAGGGCCCCTGGGATGAGAAGGACACTAGAATACATTAATAAGTCATTGATTAATGAGTTCCAGAAGCCGAGATCAGAGGATTAGTACATGAAAGAGATGATCAAAATAAGACAGAAACTAGGAGAGTCGATGTTGCGCCTCTTTTGCCACCTAGATGAGAAAACCAAAGGTTCTTACAAGCTTAGTTGGGTTAGCTAAGAAAGACAACTATAAAGGAAAAGGGTTAGAGAAAGAAACATAAAAGAACAACTAATAAATAAACTAAGAAATAAAAGAACAACTAAACTATTGAGCATAAGGACATAAGAACAAAAAACCAATAAGACTCATGTCACCAATGGCAAGGTTTATATCAGTGAAAGAAAACCCCAAGAAGAAAGAGGACTATGAGTCCCTTATTCCTCCAAGGGAGGGCTCTTGGACCCCCACAAATAATCTCTTCTTACAACTTTGAATGAAAATGGTGAAATAATTCCAAACTAATCCACTCAAGAGGTGAGATGGATTGTCCATTGTAATGGTGCTAGTATACTCTTGATGAGAATAGAGGATTCCTCAAGAGAATAGTAGTAGCATAACTTTGCTATTGAATTCCTTTAAAATGAAGTGCACCCATGGTCTTGTTTTATAGCACCTCTTTGAGGTATTGTGCAACCAGCTTGTAGTGTGAAAAGAGGCTAATTAGGGCATTTTTAGGTCTTTGACCAGTCACCCAGTCAGATCCAGTTGAGATTTGGGTGTCAAATCAACTTGGAAGCTGAACTAGAAGTGGGTGGGAGGCTGACCAATCTCATAAATGCATCTTTCTCACATGTGTGTGGCTCTTAGAAACCATAGTCATGCATTGGGCGCATGTGAGATTTTCCTTCATTTTTGTTTTGCACATGTGTGCGTGTGCCCTGTGTCGTCATAGCGCACTTTAATTTTATCACTGGTTGTATAGATTTTGACCTTTTGGAAATTTTTTTGTGGTAATGCTGGTCTATGGGTGACCTCATAACTGTTTGACGATGTTGGATTCTTATAACCATTTGTGGATGAAATTTCAATGATAACAGATGCCCCATGATGGATGAGGTTAGGAGCATAGGTATAGCTGAAATTTATCAATTTTTCTTCTACTGAGAGTGTTGTTGTAAGAGAGAGCGATAGTGGGAGTGTCAAGAGTTACCCATTGGGGGGAGAAGGGAACCTGTAGAACCCAATATTTCATAAGGGGTGTAAAAATAAATGTGTAGAAACGAGGCTGGCATGCCCCATGCTCATGTCATGTAACTAAAAAATGAATGGTTTTGTATAGTAACTGAAATTGTGTGTTGATGTAGATCATTGCAGTGCCCTCAGGGGAAGTTTTGATAAAGGTAGAGGACAATTTTGATGAGGAACATACTCTGAAAAGCAGGCAAGGATACCTGTAAGAAGTATCACGGATATTGTGGGCATTGATAGCCCAACCAAGTTCAGAGGTCTTCGATGAATATAAGAAACAACTGCAATAGTCACAAAATAAGACCCACCGTAACATGAGAAAGTGTTGAAGTCAAATGTTACGGGGGTCAACAACAGTAGGAAGAAATTGTGGTTCTCTCTGTGTCATCTGAGACCTCTCATTGGAAAGGTAATGTGAGTCAAGATACTGTCGCCTTTCTGGAAACTGTGCTGATGTTGACAAAAAAGGGGGACGGGACTCCAAGAAGCAAAGTGCTCCATAAAATCTACTAGGTGAGGTTAGGAACTAGAGGAGGTACATGGACAAAGTCAATATGTATGAAGACTCAATAATTCCCTTGGTTGGGGGTATATGCGAAGTATAAGTGGTCGCAACCGTGCAACTAGGTCGAGTGACAGGGGGACAACAAGATGTGGAATAAGTTGTGCCAGAGGTGGGACAAAGTGAAAAAACTCATAAGGAAGAGGTAAGTGGCCTGCGGGATACTCAAAGTATATGGATGATGTCAATAGAGGTAGATGATAAGGAGTTCCCCAACCAATGGTGACATGGGTTGCGTTTTGCCAAAAAAGGGAAGAAGGTCACCAAAGGTGACGACAAAAAGATATCTAAATGCTGGAAACAAAGGATTTTTACAATTTATAAAGAATAATTTGGAATGAGTGTACAAATACAGAAATGGGTGCCCCAATGTAATATGGTAGAGTCGGTGAGGGTGCAATGTGCTTGGATAACTGGTGGAGGGTGGGGGCCCCATGGTTGGGCTTCTGTATGAGGTAGATGAAATGGAGGGAAATTTGTGCATGGGAAAACTGATTGTGGATGAAATGGAGGGTTCATGATACTGCAGAGGTGTAGTCCAAAATAGAACCTTGAAGAGATAATCTGGGAGTCCATTGGGAAATCTAGCAAAATGAGGAGAAGGAGTATGTGGCTGATTCGTGACATGATGTAAGACTATCGAGACTCCCATCCCTAAAGGGTTGAAAAACAACATGAGTGTCGAACTGCAAAAGGGTGCTATGAATGGGACAAATCATGTGGGGGAGAGTGCTATTGGGTGTCAGTACCTAAGATGCAATGGAGGTGTCGGTACTGTAGGGCCGGAGATGGGGATCCTAGAGGAAAATGTCAAAGGGTGTGACTAGAGATGCAATTGAGATTCAGAGGGAATGATTACATGCCAGTGATGATTATATACCTAAAGGGGTGGCGTTGATGTATGATGACCAAGTACCTGCACACATGAAAACCAAATACCCGACATGAACAATATCTGAAGAGAATCGAACATACAAGCACTTATTTGATAATTTTGAACATGAGCATGCATACCTGGATGGGGTATGAAAAAATGGTGCCCCAGAGGCGAAGGATAAAAACTGGCCCGAGCACTATCTTGATGTAGATGACGGGATGTTGATTCGACAATGGGGTAGATGAACCCGATCGCGTGTAATTTTTCAATCTTGGATTTAATGGCCACTGCTTTGGATGGGTGTAGCGATAAATTTCTTTTATGAACTGTTGTAATGTCAGGCTAGGTGTCGATGCGATGTTTGACAATAGAGGGAACAAGGCCAGGCATCTCTATGTATGACCAGGCAAAAATATCCCGATATACTTGGAGGAGGGCTTTATAGGCGGTGATTTCTTGAGGAGTGAAAGTGATGCCAATGGTGATTTCCTCGACGACTCCATTTTTTATGGAAATATCGATTTTTATGGTTGGGGAAATGTTGACCATGTTGCCTTGTTCAAAAGCATCAGGGGTCGAGATGGGGTTGTTGAACCAATCGATATTCCCTGATGGGATAAAATCCTTGGTTTTGACTGCGTATATGGGGTGTTGGTTAGGAGGCGTGAAGGCTTCCTGTGAAAAGAAGAGTGCTCTGTGGTGTAGTGCATCCCATGGGTAGTCGGGAGTGGTTAGTTCCTCGAGTATGTCCTTGTCATAGTAAAATTGGAAGGAATACAAGGGGTCTAATAGAGTGATATCGGTGACTTTCACCGTGTGAGTGTCCTTTGGTGATGAATAAGCAGGGGGAAAAATGCAATGAGATTGCAATGGTTTGCTCAACATAAACCAAATATTGAGGTACTGAGGAGTACCAGTGGTAGTTGGATGTAAAATTTTCGTAGGGAAATGAGTGGGAAAATTGGGGGGATTTGGGGGTAAATCCTTGGATAAGTCATCCAAGAACCACAGAGGAATAGGGAGTGCCTTTGGTTAAGGAGAAATGATATGAATAATCTCAAGTGGTGAGGTAAGGTTGGCCATCGATTCTGTAGGGGGTACAGGGGTTTGAATTAGGGCCATCTGGCGTTGCCTATATTCAATGATCATAGGACATTGATATGTAAAATAATCTAAGGATTCAAATAGAGAGCAAGGGAATCTCATGCGTTCGTTCACTAAAGTCGTGACATAGTGGATGTCAGTGATGTTTGGTGGGGATGACGTAACTAGACTAGGTGCCTGCTGGAAGCTTTGGCTTACTACGACTAACGTCTATCGGAACATAGGTAGTGCTGGGCAATGGTGTGTATAATGTCCATATTCTGAACATATAGCGCAAGCAAATTTGGTTCGCAAACCTTTGTTACTTGAGTTAGGGGAGGTAGCGGCAGTACGTGTTATAGTGGCAAACGGTGATGGTGTTTGACTAGGTTGAATGAGGTTACGTAACTTAGGTAAAGATGGAAATTTTTTGGTTGGGTGTCCATATTTCTCACATAGCGCGCAATAAGGTTGGATGTGTGGGGGAAGTGGAGCTATGGAATCCTTATTCTTTTGTCTATCCCTAGTTGTGGCAGGGAGGTTAGTGAGTGGGGATGTAGGGGGTATGGTGGGAGTGAGTATGGGAACCGTCATTGAGATTCCTTCCATTTGAGGGGGAAGGGATGGTTGAGGGACCATCTCTGGTGGATGTAAATACCAAACTGGAATTGCCAACACCATATTAGGGAGGGTAAGCGTTCCGGCTACTTGGAAATATTGTATGCCTGGTGGAGGGTAAAAGAAGGGGATTTGAGTAATGTCTTGGAGAACTGTCTCCCAAACTGGGATATGGCCTTGGGGAGAGGTGAAATCGTGAACTGGTAGAGTCGACGAGTTCGTAGGAGGCTCATGAGGGGGAAGCTCTGCATCTAGTGGGATGTCAAATATGATAGAAGCCTCCCTAAGAGGAAGGGTATCCTCTATGTCAGTTCTATTGGATGATATGACACATACTTGATTGGAAGGATGAAGGAGTGGTGGTGCATCGTGGTATGTTCCTAACAATGATGGGTCTTTGAAAATCCCAGGACCCATTTCAATGAGTGGGTATGTTTCAGGATGAGTATGGACGAGGAGGAGAATTTTATCGATGTTGGCATAAGGGTTAGGCTCGTAATGCAAAACTTGGTCAATGGTGATGATATTCCCGTTGTGGGGGAACATCATGGTTCAAAATACGGAAGAGGAAACTTCCTTCATAGCGTACATGTAGCTATGACCGAACAAGATATTGTAATTGAGTGGGGTGTCGATAACTTCAATGTCGATAAGAATAGTCTTGCCCCTGAGTTCTACAGGGAAATTTTGGAAGAGCCCTTCAAGAGACGATGGTCACCCGTCATAAGCTCTTAAGGTAATGGCAGATGGGATGAGTTTGGGGGAACCAAGTTTCTGCCATACAGACTTGGATATTCTGCATGTGGATGCTCCTTCATCGATGATGCACCGCTGAACTGTAATGTTCTGAATTTTTACTGGGATCTGAAAAGTGGGGAGTCGAGGTTCTCTGTTGTCGAGATCAAATGTGATGAGTTGAGTATCCACGGGGTCTACTACCCGTAAGGCGAAAAATAATGATTTCCACTGAGTGGGACAAGTTTGAAGGACTTCTAAGACTGACATGGCAGTCGCGGATTGTGCTAAGTCATCAACCAAACTGTAATTATGAGCTTCCCTAGCTTGTGGGTTGTGGACATTCCTATGCAATGGAATGCGAGGGATGCGAAGAGGTGGTCCTGCATTAAGGCAAGGAATCACCAACGGGGGTTCTGTTGGTGTTGGGATTGTTTCTGGGGGAATGGGAGGAGATTCAGCGAGTGCATGGTATTGACGACTACGTGTTTGCAGAAGGATTCCTTCCTCACTGGCAAGGAGGATAGTACGGTCTGCAGGATTGTTTGGATTGAGGTGCTATCTCACCTGTGGTGGGGTGGGCTGCATGTCATGTTGGGTGTTCATCACACCATGGTGCGGAATGGGATTCTATAGCACGGCTGGGGGGGGGGTGCACATATTTTTGTTGGGCCTACTTAGGGGCAGGGGGGGTTGGCGGGTGTGGTAGACTACCTGGGTCTTTCAACTGTTTAAAATCTGTAATTTGGGAGCAATGATGAGTATAATGACCGAACTCACCGAAAAGGGGACAAGGGAAGGTGCTTTTAATAGTATTGTTATTTCTCCCTTGATTCCTATTGTTATTTCCCCCTTGGGGGTTCTGATTCCCTTGGTTCTGGTTCCCCCCAGTAGGTTGGTTATGTTGGGGGTGATTCCCGCCTTGACCTGGGTTGTTATTGTTCCTGTTTTTTCCTTTCTTTTTGGCATTGTTCGACTGATGGGTCGAATTTTCCGTATTCAGCTGTTCAAAATTTTGATATTGCTGAAGGGGAGAGGGTTGAACAAAATTCACCCCAGCGTGAGGGTGTGGGGGAGACATAGGTTGTGGAGGACTAGGGAATGGAAAGTACATATTCTGTGGGATTTTTGATCTGTAGGGTACATAGGAAGGCGTGTCACTTTCGCTAGTACTTAAAGTATAAGCTGAGGTAGAGGGAGTACCAGAACTTGTTTGGATAGGTGGGTGTATTGGGGGTGTCGATGGTGGCCCACTGATGGGCGGAGGAATAGCAACAGGGTATGGTTGTTGATAAGGGGGTGGGGGGTAATAAGAGGTTCCCCCATATGCCGACATATATTGAGGTGTGCCATACATTGTTGGTTGTGGAGGGTGGGGACTGTAGTGCATGGTATTACCAATCAATCTGTCTGCTGAGTGAGACATCTCGGGTTTGTCTTGACCGAATGGCATGGGTTTTTGGAGATCAGGAAGTACTGTGTACAAGTACCCTAACTGTGAATAGATGAGGTCATATTGTTGAGCCTTACTGATGGATTCTTCTTCTGATTGAGGGAAGGTGGAAGCTACATATTTACCGAGGAGAGAGACAAGTGATCTGAGAAACCAGTCAAGACACTATTGTTTGGTGGTTTCGACATTGCACAAATTACGTCATCTACGCCACTCATGAATGTGATCAGCGATATGTGTGGCTAAGGTTTGTTTAAAATTAGAGAGTAGTTCAAGACCGTTGTCATGGCAGATTGGTAATTGGAAGAAGGTAAAAAATGCTTTGGCCAAGGACTCGAAAGTCACATGGGACCCTGATTTTTTGTATACATACCATTTCGCTGATGGGCCAGTGAGTGTGCGTTGAAATGATCGTAGTCTGATGGAATCATCCATAATGTTGTTGGAAGAGCACCATAGGTGAAAAGTCATGACATGGTTGGCAGGGTCATCTCCTGCCTTTCCTTCAAACTTGGGGATGTCTTAAGGTAGTTTGGTAGGCATTGTAGGCCATGTGGGGTCATTCAATATAGGATCATTGGTGGGTTTTCTTAGATCAGGTGTGTTAAGAGAGGCCAAATATGGTATCTGTAATGGGGGTGGAGGATTAGTTCCAGCCATGGTGTGAGTGTTTTGTGAACCTCACCCTTAACACTCACACCATGAGAGGAATTCCCCCCCCTGCTTTCGTGTAAAGGAGAGCGAGTGGATGGAGGACCTTGGGAAGTGGACCCAAGTAATGTGGAACCAAGCAAAGTTGATCCTAATATAGTAGCACTCACAGGAGTGTGTGAAGGTGGTGCCGATGACTTGGCAAGACTAGGAACTCCCCCTAGAATAGGAGGGAGATTTAGCAAGCGTCTATAATGACGGGGGTTCTGTGGGTCCCCTATGATGTCTGACTAGCTGAGTGAATGTGTGCGAATTGTGGTGAGAGTAATAAATAAGAAAGAGCCTTTGTTGCAATTTATTGAACTTGACACAATATATATCCAAATCAAAATGTAATCAGAAGTGCAACATACATAAAGTACTTTGAAAAAGAAGCATATATGTGGATAAGTGGGTTTTGTCCACATGGGGAATCAAAGAAAAAAAAAATCTCGTGTCCTAAAAGACATAACATCCTTCCTCTCAAATATCACTGGACCTTCCAATAGTACTCAATAGTGGGGTCTGAAGTCAGTGGAAGAGAAACTAGTGAAGGATGAAATAATCAGTTATAATGAGGGGTAAAGGGGGCATATCTTGAAAGAGTTGGAGATATTTCATAATAGCCACACCAAATCTGATCAAGGTGAAATTTCAGCCCACAATTGAAACCTGGGTAGATGTCCTAAAATTTGGTCACTAGGTACCTCGGTCAAAGTGCAAAATTTATATTTTCGGCCTAAGAAATGGGTCACGGGTTGGATCCTGTCCAAGAGGTGGGTGCCTCAAGGGTGGATGCACAGAACAACCGGACCTCGGCCTTCAACCCTTCATGGGTATCTCCTTGCCTTATGGTTTTAGGAACACTTGACTTGGAGGATTTGCAGTTCCCTATTTGACAACTTCTGTTGTTTTGACAATGTGAGAACCAAATAACGGGGAGTTATTTGGATGCCTATCCCCGAAATCCTACCTAGACTAAAAAAATTCTTTTGGCACCTCCTGTGGAGGAAAACTTAATGAGTTTTTAGAAAAAAATTAGATGTGGTTGTTTGAGAGATTGGGGGTGTGAACCAACCTCGTTGAAATTAAATGGGAGTGTATAGTTTCGTTAAGAAAAGGGTGGGGTGTTTTGGAATCCCTTTGGAGGAAACTTACTTTGACCTCCACGTTCTGAGAAGAAAACTATGTGAGTGATAAGTGACTTTTGTGTGTGAATGAGTGAAAAAGTGTGCCAATGTTTTAATGAATTAAGTGTCACCTTGCTACATGTGGACTTCGCTTGGTCCTTACAAGTGTTGATTACCTAATTAACTAAATTCCTTTGGTAGAACCTTGCATAATTCAAAAGTCCCTAGGAAACTAGCATGTGGACATGTGGGTCCTTTACTATTCCTTTAACTCCCTATTGTGATTTAATCTAAGAAAAGCTTTGAAACTATCCTAGATTGTGATCATAGGCACATGTATGGGCCCGTTACAAAACCTTTAAACTTCCCTAGTGATTTAATCTAAGAAAGTAAATTTCAACACTATCCTATATTTGTAGCATGTGGGCATGTATGGGCCTGTTACAATCTTAAGATGTGTTTGAAAAATAAACTAAGAGGAGTCCCAAGAGGGTTTGTTGTCCTCTCCTAAAGTTTTTAGTCTTTTTAAGGGAGATGAAATTGTCCTACAATCTTTTTCTGATTCTCAAGGTCACTTGGAAGCACGAGAGATGAGCATACTAAGCGATTGTTATCCAACTTCTAGTCCCAATGCAAGTTTTATGTGATTACAAATGATTCCAACTTATCCTTTTAGTCAAAGCAAGGCATCCATGTGGAAAAATGAAAGCAAAACAGGAAATCATGATTTTAAACCCCCTAAGTGCCTATGTGTTTTGACTAATCCCTTTATATGAAGAGGGAACTAAGTGTGGTACAGCTTACAACCTGCATGAAATCACTTTTAAGAAGGCTAGGGGCCTTCCCCAAATCTCAAAAAACCTTACAATGTGTATTTTTTTGCACAGGTGTGCGGGTCTCAGTGTAGACAGAGGCACATTGAGCACCTATGCGTAGACCAAAATGGGCTTTTGGGCACAGGTGCGCAGAACAACATTGTGAATTTGGCGCATGTGCGCATGATGTGCGACTGTGGGCCAATAAATGTGCACACAACAGACACATGGCCATGAAGAAAATTCTGGATGGAATTCTCTCAATTCAACTTGGAATTGGATGTTTTTCAAGTTGGCTTGGGCCGATTAATGCACCTATAGGTTAAATAAACCAAAAGAAGAGCTTTAAAAACCCAAATGGGGTAGGAAATTGATACCTTTCCCCAGTGGAGTCGCCAATCTGTTGTGCCTCTTTTTCCACCTAGATGAGAAAAACAGAGGTGCTTACAAGCTTAGCTGGGTTAGCTAAGCAAGACAGCTATAAAGGAAAAGGGTTAGAGAAATAAACATAAAAGAACAACTAAGAATTAAACTAAGAAATAAAAGAAAAACTAAAATATTGAGCATAAGGACATAAGAACAAAAAACCAATAAGACTCATGTTGCCAATGGCAAGGTTTATATCAGTGAAAGAAAACACCAAGAAGAAAGAGGACTATGAGTCCCTTCTTGCTCCAAGGGAGGGCTCTTGGACCCCCACAAACAAGCTCTTCCTACAACTTTGAATGATAATGGTGAAAGAATTTCAAACTAATCCACTCAAGAGGTGAGATGGATTGTCCAATGTAATGGTGCTAGTATACTCTTGATGAGAATAGAGAATTCCTAAAGAGAATAGCAACAACATAACTTTGGTATTGAATTCCTTGAAAATGAAGTGCACCCATGGCCTTGTTTTATAGAAACTCTTTGAGGTATTGTGCAACCATCTTGTAGTGTGAAAAGAGTCTAATTAGGGAATTTTTAGGTCTTTGATCAGCCACCCAGTCAGATCCAGTCGAGATTTGGGTGTCAAATCAACTTGGAATATGAACTAGAAGTGGGTGGGAGCCGACCAATCTCATACATGCATCGTTCTCACATGTGTGTGGATTTTAGCGACCACAGTCATGCATCATCCGCATGTGCACTTTTCCTGCATTTCTGTTTTGCACATGTGCGCGCATGCCCTATGTAGTCATAACACACTTTAATTTTATCACTGGTTGTATAGTTTTGGACCTTCTGGAAATTCGTGTGTGGTAATTTTGGTCCATGGGTGACCTCATAACTGTTTGACGATGCTGGATTCTTGTAACCATTTGTGGATGAAATTTCAGTGATAACAGTCGGTATGGGAGATTGACCAGAGAATCAAGTGATTGAAGGGAAAGTTAAAATACCTCATGACCGATATGAAACATCGACAATTATTTGTCAATTCACTACTCCCACACTTAAAATACCCTTTGCAACAAAAAACATTTCAAACGTAGGCAGAGGCTCTACAGGAAGCTTTGCAACTAGAAGAAAACCAATACCAATAGACAGACCCCGCTATCGATGAACTGAAGGAGGATTTGAAGAATCTCATGTTTTAGCTGAACCAGAATAAGAACAAGGAAAAACAAGAAGTCGTTTGGTGTACCACGTGCAGGACAAAAGGACACCACAAGAACGAATGTCCAATGTTCGCGCAGTATATGGAAATAGGAATGTTAAATACATTACCAACGGGAGGATTATGGTGTGAAAACTATAAGAAACCGGGCCATGATCCTTAGTATTGCACGATGATGCAGAAATAGTAGACAGTGCCAAAGAATTCATATTGCACCTTTTGCAAGTAAGTGGTCCACGATGATAAAGATTGTAGAACTATGGAGCTTATGCAAGAAAGGACATTAGATGCATATAGGGTATAGGCCAAAATGATGACTGGGAAAGCAGTGCCATAGTTCAATCAAGTCCCATCTCCATACAACAATGCACAACAGTAGTATAATACTGCACAACAACCATACAATAATGCACAACCGTAGTACAACCTGGCACAACCTCAGTATAATACCGCGAAGTATAATCAGGCACCTCAGTATAACATGTCGAGAGGTGATCGAGCAGGCTATAGAGGAGAAGGATGAGTCTGAGGAGGTTTTGGATGAGGTAGAGGACTAGTCACATGTCACAATTGTCAACAATTAGGACATTATGCAAGGGAATTCCCACTTCCACCAACAACTTGTATGCATTGTTACACATCGGACCACAATACAGAGGAATGTACGACACCATTAGTGAATATTTAGGAAAAGAGGAACCAAAACAACCAAAATGTTTAGTGGATTTTAGTCGAAGCAAGGGATGAAGGACAAAACATCAACATAGTTACCTACGCAGGAGATAAAACAGGAAGTGATGCAGTTCGACAAGAACCAACGTAGAACCAAAGGGTAAAGAAGAACACTTAACCCAGGAAGCAGTTCAACGTGAAGAAGGAAAAGGAGATCTTTAAAGAGGCCAAAAAATAATTTCATAAGGAGGGCACATCGTCTACTTCAACTGTGAAACATAACAAGGAAGCACCAAAATACGATATGCCTCCATCATTGGATCATACCAATGAAATGTAGCCCACGGGACAAGTAAGTACAATCAAAGGTTGTTTGCAATCATGTGTAAAAGTATTAAGTGATCCATCATCTATGAAAATATTGCAAAACATCCTAGAAAAGTGTAGCAGCGAGATGGAAGGAAAGATAGAACCTAAAACAGTTAATCACCTACACACAAAATGAAGAACAAGTAGGGAATTTAGACTGAATGATAACATTGGGGATTTCAATATGGGAGACATTATACTGGATCTAGGATCTGAAGTGAATGTATTACCAAAAAATACATGGCAAAGCATGGGAGAGCCAACATTGGGGTACTCAAATGTTCAATTGAAACTAACAAACTAGCACAGAGTCCTACCAATAGGTAGAATGAAAGGAGTGACAGTAGATCTTGATGGAGTGTGCACTAAAGAAGATTTCGAAGTCATTGAAATTGTGGACGACACAACACCTTACTCGACATTGCTTGGTATGGATTGGGTGTTTGACAACTAGGCCATAATCAATTTGAAGACTAGTAAAATGACATTTGAGTCCGAAGAATATAGGGTCATCCCCCCATTAGATCCATCAGAAGGGGAGAGGTTTGTAGAACCTACTTTCCTAGACTTATAGGAAATCGACAAGTTGTATAGAACAAATGCGCGTGATCGGGATTATGTAAACCCAACTGTAGATGGGGTACTCAGTTGGCGGAGCATTACTTCATGTGCAACAGACTCAAACACCAATTTAGAGAACTGGCAGCAGAGGATACACGAAGTATCCACGCAAAGATGTGCAAGAATAGACTGCGTAGTAAGACGGATAGGCACATAAATCAGGGAACCACCCAGTTTCCATGGAATAAATGATTTGGAAACATTCCTAACACAGTACGGAGATGTAGTGTTAGAGAACCAGAGACTGTTATCACTTGACTTAGTAATAAAGGACACATCAGAAAGATGGTAGGGAGCACACGAAGAGACAATCACATACTGGTACCAATTTAAGTGATTATTGTGCATAATGTTCGGCACAGAACCAAAAAACAATAAACAACCAAAATATGAAGGACACAGAGCACTAGTGGAACACTTCGATGCGTGTAGAACACTATGGAAAATGACACCACCAGACAAATGGCCTCATCACTTCATACATACTCTAGAGGGCATATCAACGAATTGGTATACAGACCAAGAATTGTGCAAAGGAACTATGACATGGATGACACTGCAACAAAAATTTTCAATCACATAATCATTCGAGCATGAGAACCCCAACATAGATGCAACCCTTAAATGGATTAGAGGAGTAATATTCATCGAAGAAACATAAGCATAATTGATCACCAAAGAACAACAATGGAACAAGAAGACAGTCAAGGAACTGTTGTCATGTTACCATGTATAGGAGGAAGTATTGGATGAAGACGATCCGCACGATATCCAGATCGAAGAAGTAGAAGGAGAAAGAGATGTGGAAAGACCAACCATAGAATCAGAAATCATTTACGTTCCAATCAAGGAAAATAAAGTTAACATCGGGACAGCTGAGCAACCCAAAATGACCAGCATTGGAGATTACTAGGATGAACAAACAGTGGAAAGAATCACATAATTGTTGTATGAATATAGACACTTATTTCCCATAACCTTTACAGAGATGAAGGGTATAGCCGGAGAACTAGGAGAAATGAATATACCACTCATACTTGACGTGATACCTATTAGACAATGACCCTACATATTGAACCCGATATACAAAAAGAAATTCAGAGTTGAGATCGACAGGATGCTTTAAGCTGCCATCATAGAACCGGTCGAGAAATTGGAGTGGATAAGTCCAATGGTAGTACAAGATAAGAAACAAGGAGGGATTAGGATATGTGTTGACTTGAGGAAGTTGAAATATGCATGCATACATGGCCCATTCCCTACACCATTCATGGATGAAGTGTTAGAGAACGTGGGGGGAATGAAGCCTACTCATTCACTGATGGATTCTCAAGCTACCATCAAATTAAGATAGCATATGAGGACAGATACAAGACAATGTTTGCGACAGTACGAGGATATTACCAATACATAGTCATGTCATTTGGACTCAAGAATGCACCCACAATATTTTCCTAAATGATCATCGCATCATTTAAGGAATTCATCCATCAATTTCTTGAAGTATACTTGGATGATTGGACAATCTATAGTCCGTTTAAAAACCATGTGGAAGTTTTACGGCTGATGTCAGAAAGATGCAGGCAGTGCCAGTTATCACTAAACATCAAGAAATGCATATTTGGAACATCATTTGGGATACTATTGGGCCATATAGTATGCAAACAAGGTTTATTAGTAGATCCGGCAAAGATCAAAGTCATTGTTAATTTTCCAGCATCGAAAATAGTCTGTCACCTAAGAGCGACGTTATGACACATAGGATACTACAATAAATTCATCAAAGGATATGCACAGATTACAACATCGATTGAAAAGATGTTAATAAAGGATACAAAGTTTTAGTGGAATGATGAGTGTCAACACGATCTGGATACCTTGAAGGAAAAGATGGTTACCACACCAATATTGGTATTTCCAGAATGGAAAAAGACATTCCATGTGCATGTAGATGCATCAGCCATAGCACTTGGATCTATATTAACATAGCAAGGAGTGAGAGACTTGGATCACCCGATAGAATTTGCAAGCCAGAAGTTATTAGACTCAGAACAGAACTATAACATGATAGAAAGAGAAGGCCTATCCATGGTCTATGCACTGCATAAATTCAAACACTACTTATTGGGGAAGCACTTCAAAATGTTCAGAGATCACTCAGCCTTAAAATACCTAGTCAACAAGCCAGTGTTGGGGGGGGAGAATATGTCAATGGTTACTGCTATTTCAAGAATTTGACTTTGAAGTAATAGTTAAACTTGGAAAATTGAATGCAAGACCTGACCACCTATCAAGGGTCACAAATGGAGAAGAACCTATGAATCTAGAAGACAACTTTTTGGATGCACAGTTATTCTCAGTATATATTGTTGATGAATACTTCATATATATCATTCAGTACTTGAGTATAGGTGCTGTGCCACAAGAATATAGTACCGCGCAGAACAAAAACCTAGTAGTCCACGTTGCCAACTACCAATTGATTGTAGGACATTTATATAAAATGGGCGCAGATAACATCTTGCAAAGATATCTGTTAGAGAACGAAAGACCAAGAGTCTTAGCAGAAGACCATGAGGGAATAGAAGGAGGGAATTATGCGGGTAAATCTACCGCGCAGAAGGTATTGCGTGCAGGACTATAGTGGCCAAAAATTCACAGAGATTCAAAGGAGTACTGTCAAAGATGCAATGCCTGTCAAAGGGTAGGAAAACCTAACAGAAGAGACTAGATTCCGTTATGACCATAGGTAAGATTACAGGTATTTGAAAAGTGGGAAATAGACTTTGTGGGACCAATCAACCCACTGGGAAAAATAATAGGGGATAGGTACATTATCACTGCGATGGAATATTTAACAATATGGACGAAAGCCGCACCAGTAAAAGATTGCAGCGTAGAAACAAAAGCGCACTTTTTTTTTGAACAAGTAATCAGTCAATTTGGGTATCCAAGAATTTTTATGAGCGACCAAGGCACGCACTTCATAAACAACACCATCCACGCAATGAACGAAGAATTTGAAGTCTACCACCAGAAGAGCACACCATATCATCCACATGCAAATGGCACAGTGGAAGCCTTCAACAAAATTATGGAGAACACATTGACAAAGATTTGTAACATCAATAGAGATGAGTGGGACCTCAAAGTACCAACATTATCATGGGCATATATGACTACATGAAAAAATTTGATAGGGCACACACCATTTAAATTGGCTTATGTCCAAGAAGAAGTAGTGCCATTAGTGTTTTTAGTACCCAGCTTGTGCGTAGCAGCTATCACACAAATGATAGAACAAGGCATAGTACATGAGAGACTGAATCAATTATTGACCATGGAGGAAGACTAAATCTTGGTAGGATTCCATAAGCAAGCATAGAAATCAAGAGATAAATCTTAGCACGATAGACACATCAAGAAGAAAATGTTCAAGGAAGGAGATATAGTATTGATGTATGACATCAAATCGTTACAGCACCCATGAAAGATTAGAATGCATTTGTTAGGATTATACAAAGTAATATCTATCAAAAATGGAGGTGTTGTACAATTAAGATATTTAGCAGGCGTAGAACTCAGAGGAATGATCAATGGGACCTGACTGAATCTATACAAGGAAAGTCGACCAACCACCGTGCAGTTATAAAAAAAATCAAATAAAAAAGGAAACAAAACTAAAAAGGGTGCAATACGCCAGAAGTAGAAAGGCCACATGAATTCAGAAACATGAATTTGGCAAGGACAAGAACAATGATTACATACAAATGGAAACAAGAGGGAAAAAGAAAGGCGACAAAATAAGAATGACAGGATGACACTAGGCGAAATTAAAGAGAGCCAAGGATTGATGGGATTCCACATTAATCACACGAACAGAACATGGGACAACAAGAGTAATGGTAAGTACGAAATCGCTGAAGATGTATTGAATCCATAATTAAGGTGCATTTAACCCATAACCAAGAAAGTATAATCAATAAGCTTCATGGGAAAGCCATACAACACATGGACATGGGAGCCCATAGTCTGTTCATGAAGACAAAGAAGACAGAGAGAGACAAAGATGAAAGAGCATAGAGAGAGTGCACAGAGACCACATAGACCATTCGAGTCTAACAACCATTTGATACTCACGACTATGGCACCGCTCTAGCAAGCAGAAGTGAGCCAGACCGCCAGACAAACTAGAGTTCAAACCAAGTCACGAGGATAGGACGAAGAAGGTGAACAAAAACCGTCTGAGGTCATCAATGTCGATGAAATACTATCCCCAAAAATGATACCGGTGAATCCTACACCGATACTCGAAGAAATTCAACAACCAATAGTAGAGGCCACGAGTGTAGATACGGCCACAGTGACACAAAAACCACAGACCTAGGAAGAAGAAACTTGGAAGGAGGTGCAACCAAAGAATACAGAAGCAACTCAGAAAGTTAATGGCACGACGCCAAATCCGATAGCAGCAATGGAGCTAGATGAGTCTCAAATGACCATCTCAGAACACCCAACAAGGGATACCACTGAATATGTCTCGGCTTGGCCATAATGGAATACAGAGGAACAACTAGAAGCCACTGGAACTTTGAGCAATCCACCGCAACATATAGATACCAAGTTCACCCTACAAGAAACTGGCAGCAGAAATTGTTCTACCACGCATAGCTGATGGGGTACAACTAGGACCAGTGATATTAGGCCATGTCAAGAAGCTCAAATATTCATACCAAGATGTAGAAGATGAAGCCAATTTCCTGGAACTTGCACCTAGGGTCTTTTTATAGACTACAAGCATGAACCCATTCACAGAACTAATTAAGCAACCATACCAGTGGGAAATTGGGCTAGAGAAAACAATAATTTTAGGTCTGTTGAACCTATCGCATTTTGGTCGAGGCCAGTACACAACAACATTGTTGGCATGCTTACAGGTAGAGTGTGCTTGTCATTGATGGAAATATCAGAGCGTGCAGCGATGGAAAAACAGGAACAATGTAAGCTCAGGAGGATTAGCACAGAGTCACACGCAGTGCATAGGTGTGCATCAGGGACAAGGTTAGCTCATTGCCAAAGCTCAAGAGAGATAGCGTACTCAGGATCTTAGACGGATCAAAGGTCGAGGCCTTTGACACTTAGAAATTATTCCAAGTCAGGAGGATGTGTAAGCTCGGGAGGAGAAGCGACAATGATCATTGGATCCCATTGAGAATTCCCAATGACCGTTAGATCTGAATTCAGATAGGTCGAGCGCGCAAATGGAGGACAAATATCGAGCGTTACATACGAGCACAGGGTCTGACCATCGTTGGATCCAGGAGAACCTGCACATTCTTTAAAGTGCAAGGTGAAGAAGGCTTACAAAATCCTGAAAGAAGGAGGACTGTCCATCTTCGGGCAGGACACGTGGTCACAGATCATCATTTTGCTAACTAAAAGTTCAAGGGAAGGAAGTTCTCTAACCTCGCAACTCGCGATATGCAAAATCGTGATAAGATCTAGGCCGTCATATATGGAGTAATTACAAAGGACCAACAACCGTTAGATATGGTCAAGTTGCAAGGCGGATAAGACCAAGAGTCATCCAACTCTCCAAAAATTTGAAGGAATCATGGTCGTCCATCGAGGACAATCATGGATCATTGGTTCCATAGGACACATGGTGAAAGATCATTGTTTCGCTAACTAGAAAGTCAAAGGAGCGAAGTGCTCATTTGATTGGCGAGTGGTCATATCTCAAGGTCACATCGTCGAAGGCTTAAGGGAAGGAGCTAATCGATAAGCTCCATCTCGACATTTGCAACTTGGAGTATCGAGACCCTTCATCACAGGAATCACGATATGTGAGATCACGAAAAGATCTGGACCGTCAGATCATGAAGGATTGTGGATCGTTGATCAGGCATGAATAAGTCTCATGAAGTAGTGAAATCATGATAAGATATGGATCATTGATCCAAGAGGGGAACATGGTGATAGATTAGAGCATGACAGAAACACCGATATGAGATATTACGAAACGCCTTCTGGCACAGCCTGTGGTCACCACCGGTGGTCGCGTGAGGGGAAGAAGCTAGCGGTGCTAAGCTCCATCTCAGAGTCTCAGCGATCGTGACTTGGAGTATCGAGGTCCTTCATCATATGAATCATGATATGTGAAATCGTGATGAGATCTGGACCGTCAGATCATTGGAGATCTCGGTCGTTGATCAGGCTCGATGAAGTTCATAAGTTCGTGAAATACGAAGCGCCTTTTGGCGCAGCCTGTGGTCACCACCGGTGGTCACATGAGGGGAAGAAACTAGCGGTGCTAAGCTCCATCTCGGAGTCTCAACAATCACGACTTGGAGTGTCGAGACCCTTCATCATAGGAATGCCGAGATGCGAAATCACAAAATTCAAATTTTGTTTAGCGCTCGGTCATAGCTAGTGGGCATATGAGATAAATGTGAAATCCTGCAGATTGAATCCAACGGTGTTGGTTAATTGGAATATTGATCGAAGGGTTACTGTATCACCTCACAGGTAATCGATCAGTTACAATTCAGTTAGCAGAACCGAATCATGGTTCTTGGATGGTTGGCGATTCATTTGCTGTGCATTTTTTCCCAAGAAGATTCGAGGTGTAACCGCAGAGGAAGTGGTTAAAAGAAACATGCAGTGACTGTGCGTGGTTGGATTTTCTGAAGGAAAAAGGAGTTGAACTGTAAGAAAGGGAAAATTATAGTATGTGCAGTGTGAGATAAAACTCAGAGATGAGTAACAAATGAGGCATAGACATAAGTGAGATGCAGTTTTTTCTTTTTGAGGCTTGAGCGAGCGAAGCATAGTAGAAGTGGAGTGGCAGTGAACAACCCAATGAGCAGAACTGTGGCACGGTGAAGAGCATGCAGAGGCACTATTCATGGAGGACAAAGAAGGTGCACAGATAGTATAAATATGTAGAATAGAGAAGAGATGGATTCTATTGTGGAGAGAAATTACATACAGGAAATACCATGTTGTGTGTAGGAGCTGAAATACATAGAAGAAGCGTAATTCATAGAATCAAAATAAGATGTAGAGCATAAAGAACAAAAGAAGAAAAGAACATAGATGCATAGCTGAGACAGTAAAATAAGGCCAATGTGCACTTGTAGAGAAAAGAAGAAGATCAAAAAGAAAAAGAAGATGCAGGAAGAGAGACACTGATACAGGAGAGTAGAGCAGCATAGAAGAACAGTGATAAGCCTGGTAAGCCAATGAAAAATATTGAATCACTATAATAAGTTTCAGTAAAAAATATTTATAATCAGGGTGGTAGGGAGGTGCTAGGGAGGATTGTTGTCCTCAGAGGTTCAAGTGGGTGCTTGAACACAGGGAGTTGTAGCTTCCATCTGGTTGCATCCAGAGAAACCAGGGTGGCAGGGTGGTGCAAGGGAGAACTATTTTTCTCTGTTATACAGGTTGGTGCCTGTGTGACTGGAAGTTGGTGCTGGAACACTCAGGGAGTTGGTGCTTCATTCTAGTGGGTGCTAGAGAAACCAGAGAGTTGGTGCTCTCAAACAAGTTGGTTCTTGTATAAGTGGAAGTAGGTGCTTCCATCCAGTCAGTGCTGGAACACTCAGGGAGTTGGTGGTTCCTTCTAGTCAGTGCTAGAGAAAATAGAGAGTTGGTGCTCTCAGCAAGTTATAGCTTGCAAAACAAAGGTTGTAGCGTCACAATGAGTTGGAGCTCATATGTATGATAATTTACAGAATGTAAATATTACTTATAATACCAAGAAGAAGAGGTTTTTACCCTTTATGGGTTTCCTCAAGAAATATCTATCTTTGTATATTTCATATGTGTGACTAATGTCGAATGTTCTATTGCTTACCTCTTTGCATTATTGTGATTGGCATTGAGTGCTCTGTAAAGAATTTAAAATAATCATAATTGTTTAAGCACGGTAACAACTGATTCACCCCCCCCTCTCAGTTTTCCAACAAACATGCATCAAACAACTATTAACAGTCACACGTGGAGGGGACATATGTATGGACAAGCTTGTCCCCATAACCGTTGAGCTTATTGTACAAATAACAGGGTTACCAATTTAAGGTATGGATCCCGTGTTGTTTTTGGATGAAAAAACCAAGGAGAAAGCGTTGACAGAAGAAATGAAGAAGAAGTATGGCACAGCCAAGAGGATAAGAGGCATCATCATCAAATGAATCAACAAAGTAGCCACACAGCCAGGCACAAAAATATTAACCAGTAAGTTGCTAAGAAAATTCCACAGAGAGGAAGTACCAGCTGGAGTCATTGTAGTTGCAACCCAGTGCGTAGAAGGCACCTCAATGAGTTGGGTGCCATACATATTGAACTTATTCTTAGAGGACTGCTAGGATCCACAGGATCTAGGCACAAAGTTACACTACTCATGGTTGATTACCTTAATAGCCTTAATGGGATGGTGAGAACCAGGGTATGTAGTTTTTTGTACCAGACCACATCCTGCAGGAGTGAGGTATCTATTGTTGAGAGTCGGGTTGAACGCCAAGCATAAGAGGGAGAATGTGATCATATTTGAATCATACCTATGCGACCTGCAGGAAACCATCAGTTGAATGTGGAGACATGGAAAGGCATACCTAAGTAATGTCAATTCAAGGCATGGTATGTCAAAGAAAGACATGGAAAGGCATGGAAAGGCAAGGGAATCCATGACAAGGAAAGGAATTGCAAGGAAATTCATGGCAAGGAATATCAAGGAAAGGCATAGCATGGCATGTCAAGGAAAGGCAAGACAAGATTTGTCAATGCAAGGCATGTCAAGGCAAGGAAGTTCAATGCAAGATAATGCATGTCAATCTAAGGAAGGACATGTTAGGAAAGGTAGGGAAACACAAGGAAAGGTAAGGAATGTCAAGGAAAGTGATGGCATGTCAAGGAAAGGCAAGGGAATGCATCGAAAGGAAATGACTTGCAAGGAAATCCATTGTAAGGCATGACAACACATGGAAAAGCATGACAAGGAAAGGAAATGATTCCATTTCCTATGCATATGATGATGATGACGATCATTATGATCATGATCATGATGGTGATGATGATGTTGAGCCAGTTGTTGGTAGCATCTAGTGACATTCATGATCATATAGATTGCATCATGGATAATTTTTGATATATTGTTATAATTCCTCTTTTCATGGTTACTATCATATGTATCATTTTCACAACCTCCAGTACCACATTATTGAGTTATATCAATATTACATGTTTCATGTTGACTTATATCATTTGGACATGACATATCATATTGACTTGTATCATTTTGTCTTGCATAATTTATCATTTTTATTTATATCATTTGTACATGATGTATCATTTTGACTTATGTCGACTGTTGGAAATGTATCATTTTCAGATGATATTGATTACTGGCATATATATTTGAATTTCACTTGTTTTTGTTATATATTATGATGATATTATCAATATTGACTCATCAATTTTTATATATTGAAAGTGGTTGATGATTTTTGGATGCATATTTATTATGTATGTTGGTTTTGATTTACTGCTCATGATGGATGTTGTCAAACTCACTTAAATTATAGATATTTGACTCACTTGTTTTAATTATATAGGATGATCGTGTTATAATAATTATCTTGTTATTTTATATATATTGGATGTTGTAGATTTTATTTTGATGGAGATTTAATTATGGATGTCGGTTTCCCTAAAAACTTCTTTATAAATGTTATCCTATAAATATTTCAAATGCATTTATATGACTTACTGTATAATCAACAAAACTAGAATCCAAACCAGAAACAAAAAGGGAAGCAAAACAGGAAGAAAAAATAGATGTAAAACTTGAATCCAAACTGAAAGAAAAATTGGAAGCTATATCAGAAGAAAAACTAGAAGCCAAACCAAAAGCCAAAATGGAAGAAAAATTGGAAGGTTATATCAAAAGAAAAATTGTAAGCAACACCTAGTGCTAAACATGGTGTTATTCCTAGTGCCAAACTAGAAGAAATTTTTTAAGTCATATCAGAAGAAAAACTGGACGTAAAATGGGAAGCCAAACCAGATGAAAAAATGGAAGCAAAATTGGAAGGAGTATGAGAAGAAAAATTGGAAGGAACACTTGGCACTAAACTGTTGGTCACTATAATTGCTTATTAATTAAAACAATCAAGTGTTACATAAATTGTCAACCCAGGGAAGTCTGTTTATTTCAAAGGAAATCACACACTGTATATGCTCAATCTCAAAACCAATCCAAAGTTGTAGTAAAAGTTAAACTAATCACACCTTGCTTTGAACAGACTGGAGTTTTACTTTGAATTACAATAAAAGCAATCTATCTATTGCAGAGTTTAAGATTCAAAAGGAAATAATTATCAGAGGAATCCTGGATTACATTAAGAAACAACAACCTAGGAAAAATGAACCTTTCAGCATACTGCAAAGAAGACTAACTATTATGTAACAGAGAACAGGACCCTATTCCCCAAAGTAGGAATCTTCAGCACTTGTCTCTGACTATCACTCTTTCATAAACTCATTCTGCAAACGTAATTACCAAAAAAAATAATTAACAATTACCGAAGACTAAATATTCTGTAACAGAGAACAAGACCCTATTCCCTAAAGTAGGAATCTTCAACACCTGTATTTGACTATCACACTTTCATAAAATCATTCCGCAAATAGGATTACCAATCAAAATGATTAACAATTACCTAGGAATGAATTGTATGAAAACGATGTAACAATCAGTGGAAATAGAGTTTCAGCAAAACAGAGTTTTAATAGGATATAGATAAAAACAATACTAACACACTACAAAAACTAATAGGTGAATCTTGTGAAGAAGGTGGGCCCTCTCCTTCTCACAAGATTCCCCAGAATGAAAGGAACTAAAAAGAAATTCTTAGAATGATCTTTTATTCATCTATCAAATGTGATGAGTTACAATATCCAAAGTGAACACGCTCCTTCTCTGCAATTCCTTTCTATCTAAGACTTTCGTACCCCCCCTCTAATACTGATTTCTTCCCTATTTAAAGAGGAGAATCCTCTTAATACAATTAAGCATAAAATTACATGTGTATGTGCAAATCCTATTCTTAGTCTGATCTAATATTCTATGCTGGAATAGGATATTCTAATATTTTGTAGCAAAATGTTGTTACAGTGGTTGTAATGGTGTTGGCTTGAGGTACAACTCTTGCCGCCAGTGTAACAACTCCTTTATTTATCTTTTCTTGTTACTATTGTATGTGAAATATTGTTTCAGCATCACAAATCACGGACTGTTTCAACAACGAGATTTGCATACTGTTTGACTATTTCAGCAACGTGGTCTTCAAGAAGCAACGATGGTTGTAATGGTGTTGGATTAAGGTACAGCTGTTGCGGCCAGTGTAACAGCTCCTTCTTGTTACTGCTGTATGTGAAATGTTGTTTCAACATCGTAAATCATAGACTGTTTCAACAACGAGATCTGCGTACTGTTTGACTGTTTCAACAACATGGTCTTCAAGCAACAATGATATATTAACTGTAGTCTTCAAATTGTTTCAACAACTATATATTTCTAATTAATGTCTAAGTATGAGAGCAATGTAAAATTACATGTAAAACAAATTAAACATATAGCAAAGAGAAGAAACGTTATATACCTTTGGAAAAATAGATTAAGGTGATAAGGTTGGCTTAAATATGAGTGGGAAAAGGATGTAATGATAGAAAAAAGTGTGATAAAAAAGGTACATTATAGGGTCCTAACATCCCCCCCAACTAAAAAGGTTGCATGTCCTCAGGCAACTTCAATCTGAATCAGAATCCAGATACTGACTCTGGGCATGCAAATTAATTAAGCAGTAGTTATAGAAAGTACTATTTGTTGGAGCTCTGTCCTTGAACACGTTGTAGCCTTTGCCAGGCTGTTGCTTCAACCTTCTTGGGAAACTTATGATGAACTTGATTCTTCTCTGCTGGTATCCACAGAATGGGAAAATGGAACTGATAACCTATCCAATTTTCAGCACATTGCTGGACACATTTGATGTAATTAGGTACTTGGGAGATTGTTTTCTCAAGATTGGTAGTACTAAAGGGATTGTGCTCCTGTCTTTTCTCAGAAGATTGTTGACAAAACATGTTATTTTATTTTAGGGTAGCGGTCTCTCTGGATTTAATGAACTGTTGACAATCCTGAAGTATTGTTGCCTGTAATTTTTGTATATATTGAGTCATCCCTGGTTTCTTCAAAAATTGATAATATTCTACAAAAAAGATGGCAGCATTCTGTGGTTTTGGTCGTATCCAGAGGAGATGGTTATCTTGATTATGATTGGTAGCTAGAAAATCATTTTTCCATGTAATATGGTTGGTAAGGAAGGAGACGAGTGCTCAAATCTGGATATCACCAACAAGAGGGTTAAGATTAAGCTGTCTGTTCTCAGGAATGTCTTCATTATGAAGATATACCTCACATAATAGATGTTGATCAATAGTAGAGGCTTCTGCAAAAGTTTGAACAAAATCTTCTGGTTTGAGCACTGCATAGGGTCTTCCTTCTTTGATTGATTTAATCTGAAAAAATGTAAGTCATTCTATAAGGAAAAGAGAGTAATTTGAGGATGGTTTCCTAGCAGCCAACAATTTTTGTACCAAATCGAACAGTAGGAGAAATTTTCTTTTTAACTCCTCATTCTGCTTTTTATGGGCACGAGATTCTTGGTGTGTTTGATCCAAAGCTTCCCAGTTTGAATATATGTGGTTCAGCCAAAGTAGTCTGCTCTCCTGCAAACTTTTATCTTGTGTAATAGCAGACTCCTTTTTCCATTTGTCCATTATTACCTGCTCATTCCATGGTTGAGTTTGTGTTTCAACATCGCAAGTGGTAGGCTGAGGTAGAGTCTGAGTGGCTTGTTCCACAAAAGTAGGGGTATTGATCTTGACAGGACGAGTAGGTTCATCAATAGGCAGAGTTTGTGTTTCAGCATCGTAAGTGGTAGGCCATGGTAGAGTCTGAGTGGCTTGTTCCACAAAAGTAGGGGTATTGATCTTGACATGAGGGGTAGATTCATCAACAGTCAGAGTTTGAACAACTTTACTAATGAAAAAAGGAGCTTCGGATTTAACAGTTGTTGTAGGCCAAGGTTCCTGTGGATTAGCTTTGTTTTTTGGAATTTTTGAAAGTCCTACTAGTTCTTGTGTAACAGTAGGGCGTTCCTCTTTTTTAACTACAAAAATTGTAGGTGCAGGGGAAGCTCCGGGCATTGGGATTTGAACCACTTTGTAACCTTCTTGATCATAAATATCCCCACATTGGCTACACATATACTCTCTATACTGATCATCTTTTGTGTTTTTCTCTGCCATGGCCACTACATGAGCCAAGGTATACAAATTAAGTTCTCTGTCATAGGCTTCCTTTGCCATTACTAGCTCTTGCTTGTAAGCTTCCAGTTCTAATCTTAGAAACTCATTCTCTTGTAAGAGAGAAGCCATTGTTGGTTCTGGTTGTTGATCTGTCATCAGTGTATCAGGAGGGGTGACTGGTTTTGTGTAATGGTCACAACCTCGGTAGTTGGTTCTTGTGGAGCGACTACAAAATCAACAACTAATTCTTGTGTTTCAGCTACATGATGTAAAAAAAATAGTGTTTCAGCACCTTGGCCATATGATTCTTGAATTTCAGGAGTAAGGTCAGTAGTTGGTTCTTATGTTTCAGCTGTAGCTGGTTCTTGTGTAACATCTATAGTTGGTTCTTATGTTTCAGCTACTGAATGAGTAGTTGGTTCTTGTGTGACAACTATTGTTGCAGCACCCAGGTCATCTGATTCTTGTATTTCAGGAATGAAGTCAGCAACTGGTTCTTGTGTTTCAGCTGTAGTTGGTTCTTGTGTAACATCTATAGTTAGTTCTTGTGTTTCAACTATTGAATGAGTAGTTGGTTCTTGTGTGACAACTACTGAATGAGTAGTTGGTTCTTGTGTGACAACTACTTGATGTAAAGAAAATGATGTCGCAACACCTTGGGCCTCTGGTTCTTGTGTTTCAGTGCCCGTGGGTTGAACAGGTAAAAATTTCGGGATTTGGGAGGGTGGAGGTGTATGGGTTTTTAGCAAAATGGGTTGGGGGTTTAGGGTAATGGCAGTAGTGGCTACTTATGTTGAAGCCCTCGTTCATTTTTTCGGTAAAAAGTAAGGAAAAGTAGTAGTTTGCTTCTTTCTTTTGCATGTGGGTTTTTCCTCAGTGATGGGGCAAGTAGGGTTATCAGGTTTATCTGCTTCAGAATCATCGCTAAGGATATGAACAGTAGGAGTAGATGATTCTGGTAAATTGTGGGGTGGACTTGGTATGGTAGGAGGGTTAATTGGATCAATTGGGTATGTTGGCGGATTAATAGGTATTTTCGAAAAGTCAGGAAGGTTTTGTGGTTGCTCTTCATGAGGATTTTCAGGATGTTCAACAACTTCCTGAGGGTTTATGGGTGGGTTGTTTAGGAGAGGGTTTTGTTGGGTAAATCCCTTTTGGATGACTAGTTGAACGAGACGATGATGGGTGAGGGAAAGGGTTGGATTTTTAGCCTGTTTACAATAATGCGACATATTTCTAAGACATCCGAACATATAGTAAGGAATGTTGACCAGTCTAGTATGTCGTAAATGAGATAATAGGACAAAGTCGGATTGGTAAACTACCTGGTATCGGCCTTCACAGGTAAGGTAGTGCTTGACAAACTCTACAAATTTCAACCAAGGAGGTGCCAACAAGCTAAGTCGAACACCCTGACCTTTAGGCTCAACTTGTTCTCCTGGTAAGAGAAAATCCTGCTGGGCATTAAGGATAATGTGTTTGTGGCTGAACCAGTGAATGCCAGTGACGGGAAGACCCGAAACCTATGCGATATCATCCTCTTTGACTGGAATCTGAACCCCTTGAATAGTAGAATGGTCTTGTTGAAGATTCCGAGAAAATTGAAGAACCTGTTGTTGATCAAATCCCTGAAGCCTCTGAAAATAACCTAGCCAGCCTGCCTGCTGAAAGATTTGGTAGACTTCTGGATACAATCCTAGCAGGGTTGTCGTGGTGGGTTTGTATCGTATAACAGGACCTCCCATATCTATTCAACTCAGTAGAATGCATAGTCAGAGAGTCAAGTAACCGCACCCAAACATAGTAAGTTTTGTGGATGAGGGCATGCAAATGATGGTGAAAAAAAATTGAAATGATGGGTAAAAAGAAGTGATGGTAGTCGGTTCGTGTGAAATGATGGCATAAAATTTGGATATTTCCCCCCACAACTACAAATAAAATAGTGACTTTAAGTGAATGGTAATAATGAATCAGGATCTTCTCATTAGCCATAGTTCAATTTTATTTACATATAAAGTTTACATACCTCATCTTTACCTTTGATTCGTGCTTTGAAAAATATAGTGTCTGTCCGTAATAGATCTGCAGTGACCATTGGAGAGACTTTGGATTTATGAGAGAAATTGTATCAAGGGTTTGTTTAATCATGGCAGAAGGTAGTGAAAGGACATAATGTAGTATGAAAATAGGAGAAGTGAGGGTGAAAGAGCTGAAGAAGATGTTTTTATGACAGGAAATGCTTGAAAAAGTGGTGTTTCAGCAACAGGAAAAGAATGGAAAATGTTTGTTGAAGAGTGATGTTTTAACAATGGAAAATACTGTTGAAGAAATGGTGTTTCAGCAGCAAGGAAAATGAGGAAAATGTTGCTGAAGGGTGGTGTTTCAGCAATGGGAAAATGGGAAAATTTTTGTTGAAGAGTGGTGTTTCAGCAATGGACAAAATGGGGAAAATGTTGCTAAAGAGTGGTGTTTCAGCGATGGGAAAATGGGAGAAATGTTGTTGAACAATGGTGTTTCAACAATGGGGAAAGTGAGGAAAAAATGTTGCTGAGGAGTGGTGTTTCAGCAATGGGGAAAATGGGAGAAATGTTGTTGAACAATGGTGTTTCAACAATGGGAAAAATGGAAGAAACATTGCTGAACAATGGTGTTTCAGCAATGGGAAAAATGGAGAAAATGAGGAAAAGGTTGTTGAAGAGTGGTGTTTCAGTAATGGGAAAAATGGGGAAAGGGAATGGAAAGGAAAGAAAATAAATAAGGATGAATGATGGGGATGTTGAATGGGAAATGAAGATGAATGGATTGAAGAAAGAGGGAGCAATGCTTCACAAAATGAAGCTTGGATCTGCTTGTAGTAAGATTGTCCTTTCTTGGTAGGCCTTTTCTGGATCGAGAATCTGCAAAAGAATCAATTGTAACATGCCATTCCTTGACAGGGATTATTAGTAAAAGAAATTTAATCTAATACTAAAGAAATAAAATTCAGAAAAATTAATTGCAATGAGGGGCAGGAGGCTCCTCTAAAAAGAGATAATGTGAATCTGCCACACATGTGGCTTTAAAATCTTCTTTGGAAATGGGGCATTGGTACAGACGGAGCCAATGACCATTCACTAATAATGGTGTTTTAGAGTAATCAATTGTTAGGAGCCTTATTGTTCCATTGGGGAAAATAGTATCCACTTCGTAAGGCCCTAGCCATCTTGTACGTAGTTTGCCTTGAAATTCATTAAACCGAGAATCATACAATAGAGCACAATTACCTTTTTGGAATTGCTTATGCTTGATGATTTTATCATGCCATTTTGTTCTTTGTTGTTGAATCATAGTTGTCTGGTGAATGGCATCTAATCTTTTTTCATCCAATTTGTAACACCCTGTTTCCCCCAGTTTGTAAATATAACTGGACTGGCCAAGGACTATGGCAGACTCATAAGTATGAATATGTGATGTAAATGGACCTTGAGGAAAAGGTCAATGAATGTGAATGATATTTTAATTATTGCAGGACTGCTGAGAGGGGATGTGCAGAAAAAGAGACCAAGATGGCGGTGGAAGGCACCCGAAAAGGTGGCGTTAACTTCCACCAAGAATAAAAATACCATATTTGGACTCCACTGGCCCGAAGAACCAAAAGCGGCTCGCTAGCCCTGAAATTTAATGGCTCGCAGACTGGTAGGTGGATGGCTTGATGAGGGATGGGATGGTGAACCGCCCATCCATAGAGCCACCAGGCCTGATCAATGCGAGGGTAATTGTGCCACATGAAACCTCGCGAGAGGATAAGGTGTATGGCAGAGGTGATTGAAAGGGTAGACGCGAGGGGAACTCTGGCATTACGCAGAGTGAGTGATAGCAGAGAGGAAGGATTGCAACCTTCGCTCTTGGTCACTGGCAGATGAAGAGACGCAGTCTCAGAGCATCGTGGTATCAGCTCGGGGGTGGCTAGTGGTAAATCCGTTGGGAGTCGTTGAGCCTACGGTTGGGTGGAAACGAGCACCCCTCTCAGTAGTTGCACCCACTTCTGGTGTTA
>JZKD02S0256267.1:0-12537 GCA_000966675.3 Picea glauca | reverse complement strand
ACTTCAGGCAGAATATCTAAAGTGGGGTTCAAAAAATCTTGCACCTCACATTATGAAAATTTTCAACAACATCATTCAGCAAAGATTTCCTACAAATTGGACAATGAGCCTAGCAATACCACTTTTCAAGAGTGGGAATGTCAACAATCCCTCCAACTATAGGACCATAATGACAAACCCCTTGTTTGTGAAGTTATTTGGAAGTATGCTAGAAAATAGAATCAACAAGTGGGCAGAAGAAGGGGATAAACATGCTAAAGGGAAAGCAAGTTTCATACCTAAACACTCAACGATTGATCACAGTATAACTCTAAGGCACATCATTGAAAAAGTGTGGGAGAAAAAAGAGTAAGCTTTTTATTTCTTTGTCGATTTCAAAAAGGATTTTGACATGATCCCTAGAGATAATATTTGGAATAGAATGGAAGAACTTGGGGTTCCTATACATCTTAGAGCAACCTCCATAGGCTATATGAGGAGGTTAAAGTCAAAATCAGAATGTCAGTTGGTATCTCTGAAAGTTTTAGGAGTGATATTGGGGTCACGCAAGGATGCCCTTTGTCCCCTACCCTCTTTGTCTTATATATTGACAAACTTGAAGAGTGATTAAACTCACAGGAGGGTGATGGTGCTCTATTGGGTGATTTTGTGATAAGGATTCTTTTGTATATAAATGACCTTATTCCGATTGCTAAATCTTCTCTTGGGTTGCAAGAACACTTAATTTCCCTTGAGCGCTTTTGTAGTACAATGGGAATGCAAGTCAATACTAGCAAGACAAAAGTGGTAATTTTTTCTAGCAAAAGAAAACATAAGAAACATAAGTTCTACTTTGAAGGCAACACCCTTGAAGAAGTGGCAAATTACAAATACCTTGGAATTGACTTCAACAAAAATCTACATTGGGAAGGTTGCAGAAAGAAAAGAATTTTCGGAGGTTGGAAAGCGTTCTATGCTTTTCAAAATAGATGCAGAGAAGCAGAGCTATCGGATTGGAAGACTATGCAAACTCTCCTTGGGATTTTAGTGATCCCGATGGTTCTATATGGTTGTGAAGTGTGGGCCAGCAATACATATGACTTACACTGGAAACAAATTGAGAAGATTAAAAAACGCTTGATCACAAACAAGTTTAAAATTAAAATTTTACTCCCTTATGATATCATGCTGAGTGAAATGGGGGCTGCTCCTATTGAAACAATTGCTATGGTGCGTCTCATAAAATACACTTTGTCTTTCTTCTATGTCTCATAAGATATCTACATCTCCCATGTCTGATTGATCCGCATATCTTATAGACAGATATCACATGTATTGGTTGGTTGGCACTTGTCAAGGAAAGTGCAGTTAAATCATTCTTTCAATTGTCAGTTTGTCTGTTTAGATGCTCCACAAAATTCTTGAAATGGAGGACAGACAGTAATATGGAATCTAAGGCAACAAATTTGCATTTCTGGTAATCCTCGACATTGAAGCAACATGAGGGCAGCAAGTCTGAGAAAATATAAATTCATTGTTTAGTATATCGTTTTCCTTGCTTCTTTTGAATAGTGGTAAGGAAACAACCCACAGATTTTATGGAAATTGAATGTTCCAGGTAGTGTCTCATGGTTTGGAAGATCTCAAGGAGATCCGGGATGCGATCGAGATGATGACCTATTTTTTTCTTCAAATATTTGCGAATTCAGCAGGGATCTGAGATCATCAAGAATTGGGATTCTCATGGAATGGATTATTATTTGGACAATGAACAACGTCTCCATCGTCATCATAATCAGCATCATCGTTCCAGAAATCAGTCATTCTCATCTACTCTGCTCGTTGCAATTTGTAAATCAACCGAAGACGAGGGAGGAATGTTGGCATACAACAAGAATGGAAGTCGAGTGGAGACAAGAAATGTACTCGACGCCGATAATAATATACTCATATAGGTGAAATGTAGAGACAAGAAATCAAATTCTTGCCTAGGTGAAAAGCAGACGGTGAGGTGTTTTTCTTGTCATCTAGGCTGCTTCCAAAAATTTAGTGTAACCAAAAAGATGATTATCTTCATACTGAGTGTATCATAAATCAAAATTGAGAGTGCCACCAATATATGTAATTATCATTTCTCCATCTTCGAGTGAGAATCTTTTGGAGATTCCACGAACCTCGAAACAAAGCTCACTGCATACATAATATCTGGCCTAGTAATTGTAAGATACAACATGCTACCTACTAAAATTTTGTACAAGGTGGAATCCATTGTAGGGCCTTCATCTTGCTTGCTCAATTTTGTGCCTATGGGTATAAGAGTTTTTGTTGGATTCCAGTCTTCCATGTAGAATCGTTTGATGATGTTTCCTGCATACTTTTGCTGAGAGACAAAAATCACTTTGGTTGATTGGTCAACCTAAATCCCCAAAAAAATTTCATTATGCCAAGATCTGTCATCTCAAATTCAGATTTCATGGCATGTTTAAAGTTGGCTAACTCAAGATTTCAAGTATATATCATGTCATCAACATATAGACAGACAATTGAAATTTTACCTTCTTGATCTGTTTTGGTGTATAGAGTTTGCCCATTTTGGCTTCTGTTGAAACCACTCTTGATGAGGGAAGTATCAATTATGTTGTACCAAGCGCTTGGAGCTTGATTTAAGCCATACAAGGCTTTCTTCAACCAATACACTTTGGTTGGCTCCTCTTTGACTTCAAATCCAGGTGGTTGATCCACATATACCTCTTATTCTAAGACACCATTCAAGAAAGATAAATTGACATCCATCTAGTATACTTTCCATTTGTGTTGAGATTATAGGTCTAGGAGAGTCCTTACAGTGTCCAACGTTGCTACTGCAGCAAAATTTTCACCATAATCAATGCCTGGTTGTTGCGAGAATCCTGTGGCAACAAGTCTTGCTTTGTGTTTTTCAATCTGCCCCTTTTCATTTAGTTTAGTCTTGTAAACTCACTTGACACCAATACATGTCTTATGCTTGGGAAGATCAACAAGATCCCATGTCTTGTTCTTCTCAATAGAGTCAATCTATTGGTTCATGGCTTGAACCCGATGTGTCTCTTTAGCTTCCTCTTTAAAATATGTAGGTTGACATGACATTAATGAAAAGAGATTGTGATGATTAATATCATCCAATTGTTGATGGATTTCTCTCAGGGTTTGACTTTGTTGATTTTGAATTTCAGAGGATGAATTTGTTCTTGAAGAAGAGTTCTCTTGAGAACTTTCAGTCTGTCCTTGTACCTACAATCTTGGAATGACATGTTGATGTGTTTGTTGTCCTGAATTTTCTATGTGTTCAAGAAGTGGTAGAAATGGATTTTGATTGTCCATAGAGAAATTTTCAGACTCACTCCATAACTGATTTTCAAGAAATTTGGCATCTCTGTTGAGAATGAGTTTCTTTGAAATCATATTGTAGATTCTATAGGCTTTGGACGTCTCACTATAACTGACAAAATGCATTTCTCACTTTGATCATCACATTTCCACCTCAAGTCAGAAGGTATGTGAGCGAATTAAATGCATCCAAAAGTCCTATGATGAGAAACATTTGGTTTTTTCCCAATCGATGCTTCTTGAGGGACCTTCATCTTGACACTAGTGGTTGGGGATCTATTTAGGAGATAAACTGAACATGCTACAACTTCAACCCAAAATAAATTTCACAAACATTTCTCTCTGAGAAGGCTCCTTGCCATGTTCATTATAGTCTGGTTTTCCTCTCAGCCACTCCATTTTTCTATGGAGTATACCTGGTTGTGGTTTGCATGATTATGCCTTGAAATTTGTAGAAATTTGCAAATTATTTTGAATAGTGTTCTCCTCCTCCATCTGACTTGAGAACCTTCACATATTTCCCACTCTGTTTTTCAGCTTCATCCTTGAAATCCTTGAACTTTGCAAAAGTTTCAAACTTTTGTCTGAGGAAATAGATCCATATTTTCCTGCTAAAATAATCAATAAACATTAGAAAATAAAAGTTACCACCTATTGAATTTGTGTGAATTGATCCACATAGGTCGGTGCAAACCAACTGTAAGTGTTGTTTGGCCTAAGTGGAGGACTGTGTAAAGCGAGTTCTCTTATGTTTTCCAAGAATGCAAGACTCACATAGGATATTTTTCTCTTTGAAGATAGGTAAACCTTTGACCATGGAGTGCTTTTGCAGAAGGTTTAGACTCTGAAAGGGTAGATGTCCAAATCTTGCATACCAAATCATAGTTTCAATGGTGGTGGATGCACTTTGTGCATAAGATTGGGTGAGGTTTGCAGTTCTAAGAGTCATGGGAAACATTCTATTCCTAGTCATGTGGATTTCATATATCATTTTTCTATTGGGAGGTTTGTCATATATCCTACATGATGCTCCTTCAAAAACTACCTTATATCCATGTTCAACTAGTTGCCCTACACTTAGCAGATTATGTTTCATATCGGGAACATGATAGACATAATGTATGCCTTTGTTTATATCTTGTTTAGTGAGAATAGGTACAATTCATTTTCCTTGAAATTTGACTAAAGAAAATCTTTGTTACCTATCATGTGATTGTTGCATCCACTGTCCAACAACTAGAGGTCCTTGTGTTGTTCTTTAGTTTTGTGACATGAGAGAAACATCCCATCAGAGGTGTCTCCTTCATGATTTGAAACATGTGATTTTCCTAAGTGTTGATCTGCTTACTTCTTTCTGCATTTAGATTCATAGTACCCATACATTTTGCAGTAATAGCATTGTATGCTCTCTTTGTCATTGGATCTCCTCCCTTTGCCTCTTTGAGGCTGGAAATTTTGATTCTGATTTTGATGTGTGTGAACTTCACTTGAGTGATGATTTCTTGGATTTATCCCTCTTCCTCTATGACCTCTAACTCTTCCTCTGCCTATCCCTATGTTGAATGAGAATTGATTCTTGAAGGAATTGTCTATTGACTCATCTTCTAGATGTAATTTGGTCTCATGTGATAACGAAGAACCCATTAGTTCATCTGCTAAAAAATTTGACAGATCCTTGGATTCAAGGATGGATGTAACAACCATCTCAAATTTCTTTGGAAGACTTATAAATACTTTCTCAACAATCCTTTGGTCTGGTATGGCTTCACCAATCAACTTGATCTGGTTTACAATTCCCTTGACTCTGGTCATAAATTGATCAACATTTTCAGACTCTGTCATTTTTAAGGTCTCAAAATGTGTCCTCAAGGTTTGCAGCTTGATTGTTTTGACCTTGTCATTTCCCTGGTAGGTTGTTCTTAGGATGTCCCAGGCCTGTTTTGAGGTATCAACACTTGTGAGTTTTGAGAAAATCAAGTCCTCCACTCAATTCTGAATCCAGAACTTTGCATTATTATCTCTTTTCCTTTGTTCTTCCTGAGTATTTCTCTATTGATTGGTCATGTCAGCTAGATCTGCTCGATATGGTTCCACATAGACATGATCCACTATATCCCAGCACTCTTGTGCTTGTAATAAGGATCTCATTTTGAGAGACCAAAATTCATAGTTCTTCCCAAGAAGAATCGACCCCTCTGTAGCTACTAAATTGTTAGAGGTGGCCAATTTTGTAAAAAAAATCCATAATAGAAAAAAAATTGTTAGTAATTTTCATTCTTTTCCTAAGCGACAAAGAATACTACAGATATCGCTTGATGAAAATAGACATGTCCTCTTCCTATTTCCCCCATGTAAAAAGAGGTCCTCGAGGGTCCAAACACACCAGCGAAATTCGAGCTCTATCCTCTTTTAAAAATTAGATTTACAGGAAATTTCTTGTTTGTTGGTATGGATCTTGCTAGATCTAACTATTTTCTCTCTACGGAGAAGCCTTTAATTCATGCATATCATCATGCTAATATGAATTCAAAGTCCAAATGTCGCAAGGATTCAAAGAAACCCAGGGACCCATCCTCTCCTGAAAGGAAGCTCGTAAATTTTCTGAATTTTTTGTTCATGGCCGCTGACACCAAGAAGCAAAATGTTTCATCATATTCTTTTGTATGTGAGTCCAATTCATATGATTCTTCTAAGAGAAAATAGGCCTTTGTTTATTCGTATTCTTCTTTAGTCCAATCCATGCCATGTTTGAGTAAAACATCCAGAGGGTCAAAGAACGATATGTTGGAAACATGCCAATGAATTTCCCATGCAGTCACATGCACATGCATGCAGCTATATTAGGAATGTACATTCATGCACTCTTTTGTCAACATATTTTGTAATTGGTGGATCTAATTATAATCAGTTAGTCTAACTGTTTGAGAGATGTTATATATACGAGCATACCCATAGAGGTGAGAGTGCAATGTGTGTAGAGTGTGTGCTCAAGACACAATACTGTGGAATATTGCGTCTGTGAGGAGAGGATGGTTTAATGCCTATGATGGCTATTTTAATTCTCCCTTGACTAATAAGAATATCTACTATCATTGACCTGTGGTTTTTTCCTGCATTGGGTTTCTGCATAAATAATTGTGTTAATTGTGTGATTGTTGTTTTGTTTGGTTTTGTTTGATGTTCTCATTTTTATGCTTTGTTTATGCTTTGTATCGCTTCCTCTTCCTAACAAGTGGTATCAGATCTCTAAGTGAGGAAGTGATTGCATGAGTGAGCGAGATCGGCAGGGGAGATTTCTGTGAAAGAGGCCAGATCTGATGAGTGAGAAATTTTGCTAAAGAGGACAAGTTTGTGTATAGGGGTGATAATTGTTTCCCTATCACATGTAATCTTGTTTGACAGGGATGAAAATCAGTCTCATTGAATGAGGAACGATACAGCTGAATCATCATTTTTTACAACATGGAGGAGGCATGATATCAACGATAATTCTAAGTGCATCTCTTGGGTGGTGCGATATCTCATTTTCATAGTTGACCACGCCTCTTGGAGGTAACAAGGTCAATTATTATTAAATTTTTGTATGCATTATTCACACGAGGTAAGAGGATTGTCTCTATAAGGAGATTTGCATTATAAGAAAATTTTCATTATAACAGGATAGCTTGGTAAAAACAAATGGTTGTATGTGGCCTTGGTAAACAAATATGGGTGGATGTTTAAAATGTGGATTCCATATAAAGTTATTTTGAGGAGGATATATATATATATATAAAGGATTTTAAACATACATATGAAACATATATGATTTGTTTATTAAATCTTTTAATTAATATTTTATATTTTTCGTTTTTTAATATTGAATCTATATCATTGTTTCTTCATTTAAAAAAGGCGAGTTCTTTTATAAGTGGTGGTTTGGGAGTTTGTGCTAATGGAAAAAGTGTAGAGTTCAAATTTTGAGGTTGAGAAATTCAAGGACTAGAATTTCACTTTGATCTATGGAAGCTCAATATGCGAGATCGGCTCGAACAACAAGGCAACAACAAGAGCAGTGATGGTTGAATAATTATGAAACAAAAAAAATGCATTTACCTTAGAGTTGTAAAAATTAATGATTGCATGTAAATGGGCATACCTAGTCTATCAGGTCACCTATGAAAAGTCTAGACATAGATTTAGGTAGATTGAATATGTGGTAGGGGAATGTGTGTTGGGTTAACCTTGACTCGGTGAAAGAGTAAATGAGTTAAATCTGTTTTATAGGTCAAAGCACATGGTTTTTTGAGTGCATGTTTTTTGGGTAGCCCATGGTATTGTGTCCATGGATTGGATGTAATGAAGCCTATAAAAGGCTTTGTGAACTCCATTGTAAATGGGCCTAGAGGTAAGTGGTGAAGGATTACTTGGTCGGCTTCGTCATATTTGGTCAAGGGAAAGGTTCATGTTAAGGTGGAGCACTGAGACTCCAATGTGAAGTCCCTGTAGGTGAGTGACAAAGGTTCACTTGGGTTGGTTTGGCCGAATTTGGTCAAAGTTGTTTGAATGAAAATTTGGAGGTGGAGCAATGTGTCCAGGGTATAAAGGTGGGTCTGTAGAAAGGTTGATGTGTTGGCAGTCAATCAAGTGTTTGAGAATATATGATGAAGGTAGGCTCATATCCATTGAACTTGGAAAGTATCGCAATGAAGTTGCGATCAAATAGACATGTTCAGTAATGCCAAGTTGCAACAATAGATGTGGACATAAGCAGTTGTGCTATCTGGTAACTTGGTCACCATCAGTTGGAAAAGAAAGGAAGATTTTGGAAGAGGCATGAACAAGTCATCTGGTAATTACTCAAATTTGAAATTATTCGATTGTGATGCTTATGTTTGTTATCAACACTTTAAGTAGGACCCAGATCAAACAAGTAGATCTTTGATATGGTGATGATGTTAAGGGATGCATACTGTGGGATCATACTATCCACAAAATTATCATGGACAAAGTTGCAGTGTTTGATGAATATCCTTTTATAAAATCAAACATAGTAAAAGATGAAAGGTTCAAAGCACGACTAGTAGTAGAAGCGTATTTGGAAGGTATTGATTTCCATGAAAGTTTCTCACTAGTTGTTAAAATCTTGTTCCTACTCATGTTTTGTTAGCACTAGTTGTGTTAGTACAACTAGATGTTAAAACTATTTTACATGGAGTTTTTTGGCTAAGGGGATGTATTTGGAACAATCGGAACGATTAGTTCATAATCACAATAGAATATTTTTTTGCAAACTCAAGAATCATTGTATGACATGAAGCATGCTAGGAAAATGATACAATATGTTTGATTCCTTCATGGTGAGCCAAATTTTACAAGAAGAGAGTATAATCATTTTGTTTATCATATATTCATTATGATGGTATTATATGTTATGCTTGTTGCAAGCACAAGCATGCTTGAGGTCAAGAGGTTGGCTCAGTTGGTTAGGACGTTGTTATGAAGGATATGAAAGAAAGAAAATAAATCTTAGGAATGGAAATGCACAAAGATAGGAAATATGGTAATATTGGTTATCACAACAAAAGTATGTGGTAAAGATATTCAGGAAATTTTGTATGAATAATGTGAAACCTGTAAAATCCCTTTGGCTTTGTATTATAAGTTCTCTTCAGGTTTATGTCCTAACTTACGAAGAATAAAATGGTTGTATGTATCGAGTATTATATTGTAGTAGGAAGTTTGATGATTGTGATGGGGAAATGGTCAACATTTATCATGTAGTTGGTGTTGTTAATAGACACATGGAAAAACCAGGTGAAGAGCATGGAAATGGTTGCTTCAAACACAGAAGCACAAGGATCATCTACAGTGGTTGTAGTGATTTAGTTTGTGGTTATGATTCATGATATTTGGATGAGAGAAGTACCTTAGGTTATGTATTGAAAGAATGCAAGGATCTATTGGGTAAGTGTAACATCCTGCTCTTTCCCGCACTGAGCGAACTTATTCTTTGAGGACACTTTCTTGCAAGTGATCCGGATTATTATACTATTGGGAATTTGACTATGATTATGAGGCATTATTGATATGATGACATGTTATTTTGATGTATTGATATAGACATATGTTATTGACTCGGTTCTCCTGAGTGTGCAAGATTTTGGACCTCGAGGATGCAGAGGCATTGATGAAACCCTTGGACTCTAGATCGATTCAAGGAGAGAAATATTGGGGTTTGATGGTTTTATATTTGACATATGTGCTTCTGATTAGATGTTATGATTATGGATTTTATTTCTGACATGATTCATTGATGATGTAGGCTGACGATAGCTTGCCGACCGAACTCACATGTGGATAAGAGGGGTCACGCACGACTACCAGAGATGTTTAGGGAGAGGTTTGGACAACAAACCTGTCCCATCGTGGCTCGAAAAGTAGGTTAACGATTACCTAGTTTGAGAAGACCCATGATGTTGTGATGGCAGATTGTGAAAGTTGTTCACGATGCTTCTAAGGGGAACACAATAAGGAAGGGGCCTTATTCGTTAGAGGCCCTTAGTCTCCCATAAGATCACCTGATGGAGTATTGACTCTAGGGGTTTTTGATGTCTACCAAGTCAGTCAAGAGGCGAGTGGGACCCTTGGATCACGTAGTCTATCCTGAAGGGAACATCGCGCAAGGGAAACATAATGACGTGAGTGGCACCCTTGGAGCACCTAGTGCATCATGAAGGGAACGCCACATTGTTAACTTATAAATGAATAAACCTAGATGGCCTGAGAATGAATAATGTGATAAGAAATTTTTAAAAACAATTTCCCTAACAAGATTTCGCCCAGCCTAGGAAAATAAAACATAGGTCTAAGTGATACTTGTGAAAAAATAAATAAATAAAATAATAATAATCATCATCATTAAACTTGGGATGAAAAGGGGGTAAGAAATTCAATTAATTTATTGAGGGATTAAAATTTTAAAAGGGAATTGATTGTTATTCTACATATGTTAATTAAAAATTATTAATTAAAAGGTAATTTTCTACACTTGCTAATTTGAGTTTTAGATAAAAAGGGAAAAGAGGGAAACTTAAAAAGAATTAGGAAACTAAGGGAAAAAAGGGGGAACATAAAAGGGAAAAAGGGGGAAACATAAAGAAAAAGGGAAACATAAGGAAAAAGAAGAGTGACTAACTTAGTAAGGATTCTTGCCTTTAAAATTTTTATAAATTGAACTTAACTAGGAATTTAGTAAGGGCATAAGTCATTAAAATGTGTAAGGGAATATGGGGACACCTAGGAGTGATTCTATGAATGATTTTAGGTGGGTGAGGGAAATGGGAGTAATTAAATAATTAATGAAATTAATTTATGGTGCAACGAAGGGGGATGGGTGACACGTGTATGGCAAGGATTTTTCTGAATTAAAATTATTGAACTTTAAATAAAATGGGAAATTGGGAAAGAAATCACTTAGAAACTCTATATAAATGAGGGAGGAGGAGGAGGATGGATCTCTTCCTCTATGTGTAACGTTACGCTGCAGAATGTTTGACTTGACTGACTTATCTTGTGGGAGTTGGGATACCCAGCTCAGTGAGGATTGGTTCTCTGGTTTAGTGTGCATGGATCCTTTGCAGCTCGGGGGGGTAAGGGGGAAGAAGAGTACCCCTAGAGTTCGCTAGGAGGTATTGGTGAAGTCACATCGATCAACAGGCGAGAGCTGGATAGATCACGCAGGATAATGACTCAGAGCTATAACCTTGGGCTACAGTACGCATGCCTTTATTTTTCATGATAGATTACAATTTATCTTGTGCTTTCATTTATGTACTTTTATAGTGTAAAGAAAAGTGTTTCACTTAACATTTTTTTATATATCAAGAACCTAAAGTCATCATGAATTTACGCTCGTTGCTTCGATTGATCTCCTTGGCCAGCGATCCTTGATTGCTAAGACTATTCTGTTGTTTTATTCATGATTTAAAGAGTTTGTGCATCATCTTTCATCCTCATCCCTAGATCATCAGTCTAGGCTTGAGCAGTCGGCCACGAGATGGATCGACGGTCGTCACTTTGTTGTTAATAGACCTATAGATTCTAATGCCCAACTTTTCTATCCATGGATGATGAGTGAAGGATAGTTTTCCCAATGGTCTATCCCTATTGATTGTTCTAGGTTGAGTGTTTTTCTTACGCCTTCTTACGTTTGAATACCTCTGTGTATTTTTCATCTTCTTTCACTGCAATTTTAATGACAATGCTTCTTTTTATTCTGAACTGCACTTTTTTTTCTTTTCACTGGAAGGATGATAAAGATATGCCTTGAATTATAGTGAAAACTTACCTTGAATGTTTGTTCCTTTTTTCTCTCAACAACAATGAATTTTATACTCGAAAACCCTTGTGTTTACTATGCCTAAATGGTGGTGCATTGCGGTGTATACTAGGTGTGTTTTTACTGCCTATGTTTTAATTGCATTTCCATTTAAATATCCGTTTCCATTTCATTTTTATATACCTTTGTTTTAATGACAGTCAGTTCAATCTCTGATTTTGATTTCGTTATATGCCTGCGTTTTCATTTATTAAATGCTTTTCCATTTTTCTTGTTATCACATTTATGTGGTGAATTTATGAAGCTATCATTGTAAGGTAAAATACATTTGTTTTCTTTCCTAGTTATACAACGATTCCATTTGTTACCCTACATTTTTTTAACATTTAACCGACATTTAGTTCGTGTTATTAATGGCACACGATTCCATCAAATTACACTATCTTTAATAGTGGAAGATTTCCATCTATTTCATTTGTTACCTTGCGTGTCAATTCTTGCTTTCATTGGCAATGAGTATTATCTGATTGAGTTTGATATTCGACTGAGTATCTTGATACCCATCTGCGTTTCCACCTGGAGGGTTGATTCTATGTTTTTCCTTACATATTGCATTTCCTATCAATATGTTCTAGCCATTTATTTGCTATCACGGTGAACTTTTTTATCTCATCGAATTGTTCTTTGATGAGTCTTAGCATTTCTACTATATTAACATAGTGAGGGTATTTAATAATGGATTCCACCACAACCATACATTAACTGGATATCATTATTATTATTCTACTCTGCACAGATTTAACACAACCTTATTACACTCGAGAGCGATTCCCATGGCATCACTTGACCACATTCTCTCCTTTTCCACTTTA
>JZKD02S0256222.1:5303-20933 GCA_000966675.3 Picea glauca | reverse complement strand
ATAGGAATGCATAAGAAATGGGTTCAACAATAGCATGTTGAAGGCAACATTAGACCTAAAATCTAGAGAAATCAACATGTAATGAAATTAGAAATCATCCTAATTTTGGAATCCCCTATAAGTAAGCCTCTAATAGTGTTCTTTTTCATAAATTTAGTCTCCCGAGCCCAAAAAAGTGTAAAACAATACAAGGGAGAACTATTCTATCCAATGTTGATTAGATTATTCCTTTTTCACAATTAGTCCATTCGGTCTGATAAAGGGGTAAAATTACACCGAATAAATGTCCTTTCAAATCCATTTAATGAGTGTAAAAGAAAACAAGTTCACTCAGCAATATTTTCATTTTTAAGGAGTCTAAAAGAGATTAATTGAGACTCCAAGATATAATGGAGCGAGTCCCATATGTAATATCTAGAAGAAGATTGTGTGAGAAGAATTAATTTCATACACAATGTCATGTATGGACTAAATAATACTCCAAATATTAACGGGAATCTTGTAGCATGAGCACCATAATACATAACGGATTCTAAATTAGGGCACCCATGGTAGGTAGGATCTACCTGTTGATGATTGCAGCTATGTGAGACATTCTCCAACTTACAAACCTATGAGATCTGGATCATTGCAGCTATCTGAGTCTTTCTCTCAGCTTACAAACCTCATAGAAATCCCCTAAGAAGGGTACGTGATTCCTACTTGAGACAGAGCTGGAACGTAGAGGTGACCTCCTCCATTCAGAGAGTTGATAAGAACTCTAGATGATTATACAGTGTGAAAGGCAATCTGTTGAGTTTGACGTGCCTGTGGCTGAGCACAAGGTGAACGTGTGAAATCCAAAATTGTTGGGTGCATAGTCACGTGAAAATAAATGAAGATGATGTATTAGCCTCCTCTGAGAAGCAAAGTTGACGAGAAACTATAGATTATTCTCCTGTGTGGGGCAGTGGGAAAGAAGATCTATAGAGTGGATGTGTCTGTGGACGAGCACAGGTGAACATGTGAAGATCTGATTCTTCTGTGTAATGCAGTGAGCTAGAGATATGGAAATCCCTATGAATATTCCCCTAGTAGATGAGAACTAGTGGGTGCATCAGATTCCTTTATATATTGTTCAAGAGTTAGACCTGCCTGTAACCCTAATTGTAATGTAAAGGGTACAAGTCGGCCTCACCTTAATGTGATTAGTAATAAATGTAATAGATAATTAATCTGGTCAATATTAATTATAATATGACTTAGAGAGGTTGGCCTGTTGTTCCAATAAACACTTTTTTTGATAGAACAAGTCTAATATATGTAAAGGAAGATTCCCCATTGTGGAATCATATTCTACACACAAGTTTGGAAATTTCAGCAAGTACATTGTCTTCAGAAAAGTGTGCACCTTCCTTGGGCGCTAGATTTCTAGGGTTTGAGCACTCTATTTTGCGCTAAGTCTTATTGGTGGTGAAGTTATTTCTCTTGAATATTATATCAAAGGATTTGGTTGGGTTCTATTCCCTTGTTGAGAAGGGTTTCCCAAGATACTTCTCGTGTTCTTGTGAATGGTGTTTCTTCTTGCGATCTTGGATGTTGCAACTTATGGTTAAGAAAAATGAAAAATTGAAATGAACTTCATGCTTAACCTAGCTTATTGAAAAATCAACATGGTATTAAAGAATAGATATTGAAGATCCCATTTCACAAACACTTTCCAGCCATTCTCTCTCACTTCTACAAAAACCGTGCAATCCTCCTAGGGTTTCCAAAAATTTCGTACATCCTACTCCTCTGAGGTTTTTCAGCACTCAAAAATTGGACCTTGGGGATAAAAATAGTATAGAAGTGTACGGAATCCTCTAACACATCTCCAACAAGTCTCATATTTCATTTATAGGCATTTTGATTTTTTGTCTCTAAGGGTTTCTAGGGTTTCGCCAAATTCTACAGAAAAATTCAAAATTGTACTTTTGCAAACTTCTTGAAGATCTTAAACTTACTAGGTCTATCATATTTCTCAAGGATTAGTGTTGGCAGTCATAATCCCAACAAAACCTAAAAGTACTAGCCTATCCTAGACGTTAGGTTTTCTAGCCTAGTTGACAAGGGTTTCTGAAGATGAGAAAAATCATGATGGGAAGCAAGCTAGATTATTCAAGCAAGCTCAGTTCTAGGAAGAAAATACCTCAAATAAATAAATACATCAACATCTCATCACTCTCAGGTATGGTTTTTATTAATGACACTACTTGTAAAATTGACAGTGGTGCCTCTAGGCACATGACCAGTATTAGAAATCATCTAGCACACTTCGTTGAGAAAGAGACACATCTACATGTTGTTCTTGGAGATGATGCCAGATATAATGTGAGAGGAGTTGGAACTTCTACCTTCCAGCTAGATTTTGATATGCAACTTAAACTAGAGGAAGTTTTATATGTACCCGAGATGAAGAGAAACCTTGTCTCTATTTCGGACTTGGAAGACAAAGGTTAAAAAATTACTTTCTCAGAAGGAAGAGTTCTTGCATGGAACAAAGACTCTCATATAATCTCTTCCAAAGTAATTGGTGTTAGAGAAAACAACTTGTACAAATTGACCATCAAACCTGCTCAAGCCTTATTACATGACACTATCATCTTGAGTGAGTTATGGCATAAAAGACTTGCTCACATCCATTATAGAGCTCTTCCATCTCTAGGGAAAATAGTAATGGGTCTACCAGATATACATATTAAACATAAATTTGTTTTCAAGGGTTGTTCCCTTGGAATTTTTTTTGAAGGTTCCTTTCCTAACAGAGACAATAGGTCCAAGGAAATATTTTCCTTGATACATTTAGATGTGTGTGGACCAATGATTGTGGAATCCCTAAATGGGTACTTATACTATGTACTCTTCATAGATGATCACTCCAAGAAAAATTGGATTTACTTTTTGAATAACAAGGATGGAGTCCTTGCCAAGTTTCAATAATTCAAAGATTGGGTTGTAAACCTGACCAAAAGAAAAATCAAAATATCAAGATCAGAAAATGGAGGAGAATACACCTCAAAAGAATTCAATAGATTTTGTATTCAAGAAAGAATGAAGAGGGAGTTCATAGTTCCTTACAACCCTAAACAAAATGGGGTCTCTTAAAGGAAGAACAAAACTATCATTGATCCAACTAAAGAAATGATACATGATCAGATTCTACCTATGACTCTATGGGAAGAAGCATGTATGACAATAGTACATGTTCAAAACTATAGTCCTCATCAGATCCTGAAGAACATTACTCCAATAGAAGCATTCACCAAAGTGAATTCTAAGATCAAACACTTCAGAATATTTGGATGTCTGTGTACCTACATGTACCCAAAGAAAAGATATCCAAACTAGAACCTTCAGGAAGAAAGGGTACATTTGTAGGATACACTGAATCCTCAAAACAATATCAAATCTACATCCCAGGTTAGAGACAAATTGAAGTAACCAAAGATGTTACTTTTGAAGAAGAAGTAGCCTTCCAGAAATCCAGAGAAGCTCAAATGGAAACTAATAGTGAAACAATACCTTCTCCCCCTTCAACACTTCAGAGGGAGACCGATATAATTCTAGATGAGCCAATAGCTCCAGTTGATCCAGTTTCTCTAGAAGATTCAATTTCCCCAAGAAGCATACCCAGAGACATCACAGTTGGACCCAAAAGACCTGCTTGGGCCCAACAAAACTTAGAAGAAGAAGAAGGGCATAAAGCCCCACAATGAGAAACCAAAGAAAGCAAGAGACCAAAGAGATTATCAAGCTACTTTCATCCATGGCCCACATTATTGACTCAGAGCCAAATTGTCATGGAGAAGCTTTAGGTGAACAAGTATGGCAAGATGCCATGACTGAAGAATACCAATTTATATTAAAAAATTATGTATGGGATGTTGTTCCAAGACCAAAGGGAAAGTCCATAGTGATTTCCAAATGGATTTACAAAATGAAACATGCTATTGATGAAATACAAAGAAAGATTTGTGGCGAGAGGGTTTTCAAAAATAGAGGGAATTGACTATGACGATGCTTTTTCACCTGTAGCTAGATATACCTCCATATGATATATCATTTCTCTAGCTGCTTCCATGGGTTGGAAGGTACATCATATCGATGTAAAGACAACTTTTCTCAATGGTGAAATTGAGGAAGAAGTTTATATTGAGCATCCAGAAGGTTTCGTTGTACACAACAAAAAATATCATGTATGCAGGTTGAAGAAATCCCTATATGGTCTAAAACAAGCACCACGTGCTTGGTACTAGAAAATGGATGTTTTTCTGATGAGTTTGGGCTTCAAAAAAAGTGCAACTGATACAAACTTGTATTATCACATTGATGGAAATGAGTGTTTGATTTTGGTATTATATGTGGATGATCTTTTTCTCACCATTTCAGAGAGACTCATTGTTGAATGAAAGCAATCATTGACTGCCAAATTTGAAATGAAGGATTTGGTCCCAATGCATTATTTCTTAGGACTAGAAGTATGGCATAGAATAGATGATATTTTCCTAATTCAAGGAAAATATACTATGGATATACTGAAAAAGTTCAGTATGATAGAATTTAAATCCATGCCTACTCCAATGGTAATGGATTTAAAGAAAATGAGTGACACTGATTCGGGAGATGTAGATCCACATTTATACCAACAATTGACTGCATCTATAATGTACTTGGTTAACACCGGACCAAACATTTTCTATGTAGTGAATGTGCTTATATAGTTTATGAGCCAACCAAACCATACACACTGGATACTTTCAAAGAACGTATTGAGATACTTACGAGGCACAATTGGTTATGTCTTGAGATATGTATCCAATGTGGACTTGAGCCTACAAGGATATGCCATGCAGATTGGGTAGGAAGTGCAGTAGACAGAAAGAGAACATTGGGTTGTTGCTTCACCTTAGGATCGACCATAGTTTCCTAGTGTAGAAGAAAACAAATCTTTGTGGCTTTAGGAACAACAGAGGAAGAGTACATTTCACTAAGTGTGGAATTTTGTGAAGTAGTATGGCTCCACAAACTTTTGACTAACTTATTCAATCATGATATGGGTCCTACTACTATTCACTGTGATAACCAGAGCTGTGTAAATCTCTCCGAGAACCCAATGTTTCATGATAGATCGAAACACAATGAAATCAAGTATCACTATATCATAGACATGGTGCAAATGAAGACAATTCATGCGCAATATCTTTCTACTCATGAACAAATTGCAGATATCTTTAATAAACCACTTTGCAAGAAAAAGTTTGAATATTTCCGTGAGAGACATGGATTGGAGGAAAATGCCCCCCTATTTGAGAGGGAGTGATGATGATTTCATCTATGTGATACATTCTCCATCTTACAAACCTGTGAGATGTGGATCATTGCAACTATGTGAGTCTTTCTCCCAGATTACAAACCTGAGAGAAATACCCTAAAAAGGGTACGTGGTTCCTACCTGAGACAGAGCTGGAACGTAGAGATGGCCTCCTCCATTTAGAGAGTTTAGAAGAACTCCAGATGATTATCCAGTGGGAAAGGTGATCTGTTGAGTTTGACATGCATGTGGTTGAGCACAAGGTGAACATGTGCAATTTCAAAGTGGTGGGTGCATCGTTATGTGAGCATAAATGAATATGATGTATTAGCCTCCTCTGAGAAKCATACTTGACGAGAAACTCCAAATGATTCTCATGTCTGAGGTAGTGGGAAAGAAGATCTATAGAGTGGACATGCATGTGGACAAGCACATGTGAACGTGTGAAGATATGGTTCTTTTGTGTAATGCAGTGAGCCAGAGATATGGACACGCCTATGGATGTGCCCCTAGTGTATGAGAACTAGTGGGTGTATCAGATCCATTTCTATATTTTTCAAGAGTCAGGACTGCCTATAACCCTAATTGTAATGTAAAGGGTACAGGTCGGCCCCACCTTAGTGTTATTAGTAATAAATGTAAAATATAATTAATCTGGTCAATATTGATTATAATGTGACTTAGAGAGGTCGACCCTTTTGTGACAATAGAGAATTCTATTGAGAGGACAAGTCTAATATAAGTAAAGTAAGATTCCCCATTGTGGAATCATATCCTACACACAAGTTTGGAAATTTCAACGAGTACATTCTCTTGGGAAAAGTGCGCACCTCTCTTGGGCACTAGAGTTATAGGGTTTGAGCACTCTATTTTGTGTTGTCTTATTGGTGGTGAAGGTATTTCTCTTGAATATTATAGAAAAGGATTTGAATGGGTTTTCTTCCCTTGTTGAGAAGGGTTTCCCAGGATACTTCTTGTGTTCTTGTGCATGGTGTTTCTTCTTGGGATCTTGGATGTTGCAACATAATTGTTTATGGTTAAGACAAATGCAAAATTGAAATGAACTTCATGATTAACCTAGCTTATTTAGAAATCAACACTACCATCAATGAAACAACATTATAAGAAGAAAGAAAGGCTTGTATCATAAGTTAATGGGATCGAACCTAGGTTTACCAGTAATGGAGACTGTTAATCCAAATATTGGAGGTGTGTGGGACCTTCTCTAAATTTCAGTTACATGTAAACATTACCTCCTAGAGTCTTGAAAAGACTCGATCAACTAAAAAACATACCAACAATTACCCAAAATAAAGCTTTATAACCTGTCATGGAAACCACAACACTACAACATAGCTTAACATTAGTTTAGTTAATCGAAAAAATAAAATTGTGGCAATTGGGCTTAAAATTTGTATAAATAAAACAATTTTTACCATTTTACCATTTCATTTTCACTAATTAAACTAAAATTAACCCAAAATTGGAAAAACTCTTAAAATTTCACTTGGAGATTGCAAGAGCTTGGAGCAATGAAATCACGAGTCGTGTGGACCAAGTAGGTTCTCATCCCATTATTTTCATTTTCATCCTTTCAATTTTGAATTTTAATGAAAATTTTAGGGTTATCCCTCACTTTTTCTTCACGATTCCATGCGTTCGCAGGTTTCCTTAAATTGAGGAATGAATGTTCGTCCTTGGTAGAAATACCAGAAGAAGATATCCGCGTCTGTTATCAAAAAGAGTCGTAGATGCCCATAAATAATTTGAAAAATAAAAGAATCACTCCTTTTCCTTTGGGGTTTTGGGTAGGATGTTTTTCCACTAGAGGGAACATGAGAACGAGCAAGTTGATCATGCCATAATTGATGACAATGATGCCAAAGAGGCTCTTTGACAATGTGGCATGTACACGTTATTCCAAATTGGTGGCATGTGAGAACACAAAATATTTTAAAACCTTCTTATTGACTACTAGCACCCCGACCCCAAATCATCCATTCTTGCTGGTCAGTACTTAACCATCATCGTTGAGGACATATATTTTATTTCTACTTTGTCCCGTAGAGGTGAATTTCCCAACTTCACAACCCATGGGGGAGGTGGATGGATCATCAAGGAATAACAAGTGGAAATCAAACAAATCACCATCTTGAGCCTTAAGGTGATATTATACACCATATTTCACATCGTAGGGTTAAAATCCTTACATTTAGCTTCACGGTGTCAAATGCAACATGGTGTTGAGTGTTTGATACCTACTATGTTTTATTGTATTACTAACATGCTCTGATGCATGAAGACTCATCTTACCAACTGCAAGTCATAGAAGGCCAAACATTTTGGGTTTGGCATCTTCCTTTGTAGATTTTTCTTTGAGATAGTGTTGATGATGAGCCTAAGGACTCATATCCAAGGACACTTACAACCATGGCTTACCATGGTATGCTGGACCAATTAGTTGGCTTGTCCATGAGAGGAGGGAAATTTCCCAATCTATTTTATTATGAATTATTTTATTAGGGGGAATGTTAGGTCCCATTTATCAAGGACTATCCATATGTCAAGATCGACTATACCAAAGATCCTGATGTCATCATTCCTCCTGGTGACAAGCTCGAGGACATAGGTAAATGTTATTTTTTATTATTTAAATTTTATTTTTTGATTGTGTATTATATGTACAAATGAAAGAATTCTATCTTTTTGGTGAGATCCATAGTATTAATATGTGATCCTTCAAATGTGTAGATAGAGCACCGATGATACGAAAAGGTGTTCCACAACACATCCGTCAGGGGAGAGAGGAGGTCAGGCCCAGTGAGGATGCGGTGAGGACTTTATGAAGTGTGGGAAGGATTCTAGAGGTGCTAACACGTTCCATTCCTATGTCCATTATAGATGACCCGCCTCTTGGGATGCAATGGAATGTAATAGGATTCCCTTGGACATGGGTCTATATGTTCTGAAGTTTAGAGAACACCAGACTTTTCTATGACAGGTTTCATCGGCCTCAGACCTAGACTATTATATTTCGAGAGCACCATTTTGTACTGATATAGATTCAGGGCTAGGAGCCCAGGTTTTGTATTATGGACCTTGTTTTGGACACACACACACACACACACACACACACACACACACACACACATTGTGTGTGTGTGTTATTTTTGTATTTTTACTTGCAAATGATAAATAATTACATTTGTGAAATGTGTGATTAATAAGTAAATTTCCAATCTAAAATATAATTAGATTAGGCATCAACTACTAGATTAGTGCACCTACGAACATGATCATAAGTAATGAATTCAAATGATCATTTCAAAAGATGTACTTGAAGGAAACGACACAATAACATTGAATCGTGGACATGGTATAGACCATTCAAATGAAAGACCACCATTTGAGAATCTAAAAACACATGAAGGCATTGAATAACATGAAAAAAACCATCTCATAAAATCTCAACAATGGCACTATATTTGACAACATTATTGGTAGTTTCTCCAAGACACACACCACCAGCAGACACTAGATGGCTAGTAGGCAAATAAATCACCCAAGTCATGGAAGCCAAGTTTCGAGAATGGTGTCTGACACCATCTACATATCCAATATGAACTGATGATTCCTTAGGAATATTCCACATAGTAGAAGAACACAATCACTAACACGAAAAAGTGCTAAATTTCATAGTAAAGTTATGTTAAAAAATAAACACTATTTACAAAATGAATAGTACTTGAGTCGTAAGGCTCAAGCATAGTACTTTTTAAGGTAGATCCCATTTATGGGCTCCGATGGCACAATCCCATCATAATATTCTAGCTCATAAGACCCTTTTTCCAACACCCATCAAACAATATATGGACCATACAACATGGGGTTGAACTTACCTGCCCCCAAGGCATCCTTGTCTTGGTCATAAACTAAGACAATGTCTCCTTCGAAGAACACCCTAGGATGAATAGACTTATCATACCAAGACTTGATTCTTTTCTTTTTTGCTTCATTTTCCATTTCCGCATCTCGATGTTACTCATCAAGTTCTTCAAGGTAAACGATATGTTCTTCGAGTTGATTCATATCTAGGAGGAGCTTGACTGAACTTTTGAGCGAAGCAATTTTTCACTCAATAGGAAAGACTGCTTCAACTCCATGCATGATTTGAAAAAGGTGAGAATCTTGTTTCAATATTAATTGAGGTTCGATAATCCCATAAAGCCAAATATATCATCAAATGCCAATTCGATCTGGTTGGGTTGACTGCCCTTCTCAATATAATTTTTAAGGATTTGTTAATGGATACAACCTAACCATTAGCCAAATGATAGTAGGGAGATGAGTTCACGTGTATAAAACCCATTTTTGATGCTAAATTTGACATCATGCGGTTTTGAAAGTGACCTCCATGTTTAGTAACAATCTCTCTCGGAACCCCAAACCTAGAAATAACCTGATTGGAAACAAAAACTGTGGCAGTTTCACCATCATTTGCAAATGTCATCATCGCTTCAACCCACTTAGTGAAGTACTTTATGACCACTATGATGTAACGATCCCCCCTCGATGAAGTTGGGTGTCAAGTCATAAAAACTACCCCCCACTTGGTCAAGGGTGAAATGGTAATGATAGGAAACATGGGAGAAGGGTGTGCATGCATATTCTTTATAAAAACTTGACAAGGATGGAATTTATTGACTTCCTCAATACAATCCTTAAGGATTGTAGGCTAGAAATAACCGGAGTGCAAAATATTCTAGAATGTTTCCAACCCTCATAGATGATCATCACACACTCTTCCATGATAGTCATTCAATACTACTTCCTCCTCTTCATGAGTGAGGAAACAATGAAGGATCGAGTCTTCCTCTCATCGATACAATGTGTCGGCGATAATAAGGTAGTTTTTATCCATATGGTGAATCCATCATCACTCATCTCATGAATAGTTTTGGGGAAAATTCAAAGTATGGAGATATATAAACATATCTCCATACCAAGGGTCAGCTGAAGAGATCAGGAATATGTTTTCATTAGGGAATGAATCGATGACCTCGCCCTACTCATTTTCAATCAGAAACTCCAACATTAATTCAACAAAGACCAAATATTTCTTAGATTTTGCTGAGTAAAAATCCAAGTTGAATTATTGAATCACCACAATCCATTTTTTGTATTTGTCGCCGAAAATTCATCGAGTCAAAACATATTGAAATGAATTAACAATGATGAAGATGATTGTCTTGTGCAACATAATATAACGACAAATATGTTGGACAAAATGAAATGTTTCCAACGCCAATTTCTTGACATAAGAGTACTTAAGTAGTAGATTATGTTCTCTTGGAACTCATCATATTATTGCACCATGACCATGCCAATCGAGGATTCAACTACAGCTAAATATATAAACAAATATCGATTATAATGAGGGGGACTCAACCAAGGAGTTGAAACCAAGGCCTTCTTTAATGCGTTGAAATAGAATTGATTTGCTTCATCCTAAAAAAAAGGGACCCCTTTTATCAAAATGTGCATTAATCCTTTCATGATATTGGCATAGTTTAGTACAAATCATCGAAGGAAATTTTCATTTCCTTGTAGGATTTGAAGTTTTCATAATATATGCAGGGGAGGAAACTAAGTGATTTTCTCAACCTTTAATGGATCAACCATGATCCCGTTCATTGAAACGATCAAATCCCAAAATACATCCATAAGTCATGAAAAATATGAACTTATGTGGATTCAATCGGATTCGATAGTAATTACACCTTTTGAAAACAAGGCATATGTGTAATAGATGTTGAGCTCTTTTTCACGAATGAGTTGTAAGGCCATACAAATAGGCCTCCACTATGTGCTTCAAATCATAGAAGGAAAACATCATGGCCCGATGAAATGTGGCGCCAACATTTTATGGCCAGAAGACATCTTCTTATAAGAAACATTTCCCCAAGGACAGATGGAAGTTTTATTTTGTTGGTGTTCTAGACGGATCTCAATTTGGTTATAACTAGAAAAATCATCCATAAATGAAAATATTTCACTTCCCACACACTCGTCTAAAATATAATCGATATATGGCATTTGGAAGATGTCTTTTGGAAGATATTTGTTCAAGTCTTGAAAATCCATACATACATAAATAATGGCATGCTTCTTATCAACCAAAATTGGTTTGGAAACCCATTCCTTCAAAGGAACTGGATATATGAAGTCGGCTTTGAGAAAATTCTCTACCTCGACTTTGATCGTTGTTGGCTTCCTAGGATTTATTGCTCGCAATTTTTTTCGAACTCGTTTGACATTCTCATAAGTTTGAATCTCCATTTGAACTATCTCAGGATCTATGCCATCCATCTCCTCATATGACAAAGCAAAAACATATCAAAACTCTTTAAAGAGCGACATATACTGAAAAATATTGTCTTTAGGGAACTTCTCTCCAATGAGGACATTTTCAATGGCGTCAAGGTTCTTAGAAATGTTAAGTAGGATGGTTTTCGATATATTTTCCATGTCCCCCTTGGAATAGACACCATGCCCAACCAAGGGGTTCATTATCCGATTGACACTCTACTCACAATTGACTTAAATTCTCCATTTTCCATACGATTGATCTTGGGGAGGAAATACAATTTGTGATGCATATTCTCCCATGAATGTTTGGCTCCAGTCATCGCCTCAATGATAGTTTTGACCGATGGAAAGATAGTTTCAATACAATATTGGGAATTTGAAGAATTATGAGCCCAAATAGGCTCTAGAAAAAGATCATCCTCCATCAATGAAGGAGTTTGATTTGGGTCTACAGTGGCCTGCTGGATAGCTTGGTAAGAAACCTCAACTGCAGAAAAAGGTATGACTATTATAGTGTACACACGATATTTACTCACATCACACAATGAGGGAAGCATCCATGGATCATGTAAATATGATGTTCTAAATGAAGCGACTCTCAAAGCAAAAGTCAGTGGACTCAAATTTTGATAGCCAACTGGGGTGGCACGAATATACGAAATAGGTATGGAAAAATAAGAAGATCCCGTGAGAGAATGATACGTCCCAAAACCTATACTCTCAGTTTCCAACTGAGAGTTTTATATCCATGGTAATGTGGATCATGAGTTATCTGCAACCTCAAAAAGTTTTGAAGCCACCAGGTCGATGGTTAAAATTATTCCCTCATGTGTAAAGCATATAACGTGAAACACCGATGAGACAAAAACTATCATGGTGTAAGATCAACTCCTCCCAAGTAACAAATTATATTCGAGATGAGAATTGTCTACTTCGACCTATAAAGAGGCGTATTTTCATCCTAACCTGACTCGACAAGAAGAAATAAGACCATGGAGTCATAATGATCATCTATCGAAAGTCGTCAAGAGAGTCAGGGATAGGGTAAGCTCTAGAGAACCAATATCTTTCCAACAAGACAACGACATTACACATGTCGAAGACCCTTCATCAATGAAGGTCCTCTTGATCAGACAATTATTATAAATGAATTTGATCTGGAAGGCCACATGATAGGGAAGGAGAATCTTGACATTAGTGGCATCGAACTTCATCACGCGATTACTAGAATAATCAATGGCTCCTATTGTGGACAACAATGAAAGGAAAATTTGGAGTACTTCCAAAGAAGACATTGCACATGGGGCTTGAACCAAGTATTCACCAATAAATTATTTGGGGGTGGCTCTCACATTAGGGTTGTGTGTTTTCCATTTATAAAAACCCTTAGGTATGGACAACGATGTCTCTTTCTCAGGTTTCTCTATGTGTAGATGTACCTCATCCTCCAAATACTTTTTTCCTTTGTTTATCGACTCTGGGTTATTACAATCCCAAATTATAGTCAACAATTCGATGGTTTATATCTTATTATGAATGAGAATTATCACGACTCCTTTGTATATGTCTGTCTGGGGTAAACTTGACATGCCCCCTTGTTGGTTGAGGTTGGAAGAACCACCCTGCAAGTTATACCCTTGTGGGAAAGGGTTTTTCAATAAATCGGGTTGTTGTTGTTGTTGTTTCAACTTCATAAGTCATTAATATTATTTCATTTGCAGGAACCAATGTGTAAGTGTTGGATCATGTTGTCATTGATACCAATGGTTTGATTATTTGGGATATTTTTGGATCATACGTCATTGATACAAATGGTTTGGTTTGATTGATGTCATTAATTGATGTCAAGTAATTTATTGATTGATGATTGATGAACAATGTATATGAATTGATGAGAATGATAGATGTCCAAGTGGCAACCAATTGATAAAGACAGATCATTGATATGATGCCCTTGATGATAATGATAGATGTCCAATTGGAAACCAATTGATAAAGATGGATCGGTGATCTGATGCATTGATGAAGATGGATTAATGAGTTGTCATTGATACATGGTGCAGTGGTGAATTGATGCAAAGATGAATCATTATTGTCTTATCATGGTTGATAAGGTGCATAAATGGATGAAATCCAAAGTGGTCCCCTTATGGTGAAATCCCTCACGAGAAGACGCTTTATGGATTGAGTTATCCTAGAAGAATGGTTGGAGGACCCATTCTTTCATGTGGATTAATGAGATGAAGCTCAATGAAGTTGTTGGTGCAACTATCCTAGATGGATAGTGCTTGACATGACATTTCTGGTGGTATGTAAAATGTCACATAACACCTCACGGTTTGAGAGTTATGGCTCTACAAAGTTGAAGGACCCCCATATGATGGCTTGAAGCCCCAAAAGGTTAAAGAAGTCAAAGTTATTGAAAAGAATAAATCATTATTTAAATGATAAATTAAAGTGACAAAATCAAGAAAGAATTATTTAAATGATAAAATGAAGTGACAAAATCAAGAAGGAATATTTAAATGATAAGGTATTGGAGAACTTTCTATTCATGGAAAGTGGTTAACCCTAAAATAAGGAAAATAGGTTAAGTGACCTAGAAATGGGTTAAGTAACCTAAAAATGGGATAAGTGACCTAGAGAATGAAAGTATAAATAAGAAGCTAGGATCTCTTGTAAAATGTACATTTGGTGGTAATCCCTTTTGTGGATCAATGGAGAGCTTCTTGTGAATATATTTTGGAGTATTGATGGAGAGCTTCTTGTGAGAGCATCTTATTGATGTGGATCTCTTGAGAATGATTGAAGATATGTTTCGAGGAAGAGAGCGATAGGAGGATCTCATGGATGCATCAAAGTTTCGGCAATGTTGGAGATCTTGATGAAAAAATTCTTGGATTCATAGAAAACCCTATTTTCTGATGCCCACGCGGGTTGTTTGTGTATAGGGTGCATGTACATGCGGGATAGTTGTGTATAGGGTGAGTGTACACGTGAGATGACTGTGTACATGGAGCGTGGAGTGGATAAAATCATGGAGATTTGTGTTTGAGCTGGTGCCGAGCTCTTGGATGATGAGGGAGGTTCTAGATCTACATTCTATGGCCTCAGATCTATCACTGAGACACTGGTATGGTTACATTATTATCTTGATGGATACTATTGTTTGATGGTATGTGAATTCTTAGGTCATTCTTGGTATGGCTTCTATGATGTGGTTCAGTTTGGTTGATTTGGTTGATGGAGTGAGCAGTACTCTTATGATTCAGTAGTGACATGATTTCTATGGTATAATAGTTGTTTATACATGATTGAGATATCATTCATATTGATTTGTTGTGGAACATGAGAAATCTATTGGAGAAATTGGATGTGTTGTGACTGGTTGTGGGTCAGTTTGGACAGTGGAAGACATAAGAGAAAGTGATTGCAGGTTGCAGAGGATCTGAGCATGTTTCTCATAAGCATACACTTGTTTCATTATACACTTGTCGCATTCAGACATGGGCTGTAGTGAGCCAGGGTGTGTGCACACACAGGCTGCACTACTGATAGGTCGTGTACCTGTTGATAGATTGATATATGTTGAGGATTGTTTCCTCATCTTAGTTGGTGCTGAGGGTGTAATATGAGTCTTGCATTATAGAGCAGGTTCTCTTACAGAGTTGTACTCTATTCAGTTGTTGCTGATAAACCCCAAGGATTGTAGTCTGTAATAAAAATAGAATTGTACATACATCTTGTGTTCTTTGTGTTCATTGTGGTGATGACTTGTTGATGATATATTTATGATATATGTTGTTGATACGTGCTCACATCTAACTGGTTATAAATGACAACAATGGGTAATGAATAAATATTGAATGCTAATTGATGAGTTTTTCTGCAAGAGGGAATTTTTGGGAAGAAAAGCCCCACACTCATTC